>JBBPTK010000765.1:0-11573 GCA_038094135.1 Spongiforma cf. squarepantsii
GATCGGATGGCCTGTATGGAAAAGAAGTACAAAATGTCGAAGCACACCAGAGTAACGAGGCCCCAGGCGTTGTCTGGTGACGAGATTTCCTCTAAAAATGCGCCATCGAGGCTCCATTTATAGACTGTAGGGGGGAGACAATAAGCAACACATATACTGCGAGACCAGGGACGTACGGTAGCCGATACCATGTAGATTGGCTGCAAGGACTGCAATTTGACCCGCAAAGCGATGAAGGTAATTTAACTGGAGAGAGGCATCAGAACGACTCGTTCTACTTGACAGAAAAAGAAAACAGACTTTTTCATACCCAGTACTGAGGAGCACGCCGATCAAATTGTTCTTCGTGGCAAGGATGTATATGAGAGGCAACTGAGACATGGCGACCCAGCCCATTCTAGGAAAGTCCGAGAATGGGTTGTTCTGGTAAACGCAGGCGAACAGGATGGCGGAGGCATAGCCTGCCATCACGAGGACTTGACCGAGCGAATATTGATCAGAGATACGCCTGTGCAACAGGTTTGCCAGAGGAAGGACCAAGGAGGAAGCCATAGGTATGTGTGTGATCAGATGCACGGAATCGGGGTCCATAGGAGGTTGTCTCGGAGGGTGAGACTTGGACACTCCCTTTTCATCATGCGTTGTTCGAGAGGTATAATAAGCGGCGGTGTGTGAATGGGGGTGCTCGGTGCTACCATCGTCGAGATCGAGCACGGTCCGTGCCGGTTCGGAGTGTCGATAAAAGGAATCGGTATTGAGATTGACTCGTGGCTTACGCACGATGGGGGATGATTTGAGGAGATGGCCCTGGACCAACTCGGAGATGCGCGCATAGCGTGCGATTGCCCTCGGGGCATTGAATAAGGCGAAGAGGAGGACGACGACCAAAAAAAAGATGTTCAAGTAATACACGAGGCTACCAGAATCGACGACAAAAGAGGCTGGGGGACTGGGTGCCGTGGCGGTACTAGACGATCCTGCAGCGTCAGTAGCGGACATGGCAAAAAGATTGACGATGTAAAAAGAGAGCGAGGGTCCACCCAGGGGACAAACGAGAGAGAACGAAAAAGAGGGATACTCACATTATGAACCCTCCTCGTTCATGATCCTTTTTACCTCGATAATGAAGTTGCCATGGCGCAAAGTTCCGTCGCTAGGAGGAGATCAGTCGGAAACGGTCAAAGGGATTCTAGTCGGGTTGGGTTGGGTTGATGCCTCACTACTTCAAGCGATCGACACTTTCGCCAAACTCGCCTTCACTCACTACCTTCCTTCGACAAAATCCGCACTCCTTCACTCCCACACGTACGACAGGCCCCCGGGGGCCCAAGTACCCTGCATTCTCCACACCACAACGCACACAATCCTTTACCCATCACGTCAATTATCACGCATCACCGCGTCAAGGAGGATCGGCGCAACTAAAACGGCCGGCGGGAACGGCGGACCAACCGGGGCAACCTAGGCTGGGGCATTTGCGCGATCGGAGTAGCGGAGGGGGCGGGGGCCCCCTAATTGATAGTTAGAATGTCCTACATAGTGCACGTCACTGACACAGGACAAAAATGGAATTAAAAAAAAAAAAAAAAAAAAAAAGTTCCGTCGAACAAGGAGCTCTGCTACCGGACTTTGAAACAACACACGGGAATTGAACTCACCCGTGACACCAATCGCATGGCTGCAAGGAATGATGAAGTATATACTAGCAACGCCGCAGCAGAGTCAAACCTTGTTTGAGGACGAAAAAAGCCATGTCGTTAGCATCTTGTTCAGGTCGAACTCGGCGAACTCAGATCGGCACACGTCATTTAATCATTATTGTAAGAAACTGTCAAGTCTGATAGATACGGTAGTCCATATTGACATCTGTCTTTATCGGAATGGATCAGTACACACGTACCTAGTAGGCCGGCGCGGTGCCTATGAGGTCGAGTGACTTGACCCGAGCTCAGTTCAAGTTTGCCTCGGCTGCTTAGTGTAGGCTGTATGAAGATGTCCAAGACGATGTCCAAAGACCCCAGCCGTCTTGCTTTGCATCACCCATCGAGCGATCGATTGTCCAAACCATGTACAAAGACGGTATTACACCCTCCCCAAGTGCTGCTTTCGCTGGAAAAGGCCCCTGAAAATCAGTCTTGTTTTACTCTAACACTCTTGAAACACAACTAGTAAAACAGCCGGTCCCACAACTCAGGATGCAGGGAAGTTTCACACGTTGGAGATGATAACGGAGAGTTTGATCTGGTTTCACTTGACGTGAATTCTATTCCCCAATCGCGCTCGCGTTGTCGCTATACACAGTGGTGTATCGCAACGATAAGAACAATCGTTCTAGCTAAAAAGAACACAATACATCTTAACTACCGATTCTCGTAGAGATGACGCAACCAAACTGAGAGGCCAAGTTGAAGATAATGATGATCGACCTCAATCTCGCCGATCAACCGAATTTTTGTGTGCGACTCACGACTGCTCGTTTTATGTCCAAAGCATCATACTGCTTGATTCAATTGTTGCAGGGTGTCCTGACTGTGCTTGGGAATCTCTAATTGTCTGGATTGGAGCACTGTGTGGCGCACGTCGGCAAGAATACAAGGTAAGCCCGAATGATAAGGGTGCTCAGGAGAAACGACCTCAGGGAGCATGGCTATGAGACTCTGACCCCATCTGATTGGACTCTGGAGTCAGTAGCACCTATTTTCGACCGGGAAAAAAGTGCTGTCTGGATCATAGGCTAGCGGCCGAGCATGTCTATTAATTTGAGCCAATACAGCATTCAATCAAATGGGTTGATAGGGAACTTGCTCTCACTGCCAAGTCTTTGTTTCTAATCTCTGTGCCTTTGCCCGGATCAGAAGTTGTGGTGTTGTCCAGCCAAAAGTGCTTCTTTTGTTACTCTCCGTGAGGATGCCGTCACGCGTCACGAGGTCGACACCAACAATTACATCCCCATAGCGATTCAAGTCGTTCCCACCAGATCACGATGGTCAGTCTGCGGCAGCCCCTCCATGATATGTACATCTAAATCTTGTGCTTGGCTGGAGATCATCAGGACGCCACTCATCCTGCCGGGCCCGGCTTGTGCACTTGGCCGACTGGATATATGTAGTATGCCCTAGCTACTCACAGGCATATCTCAGCGCTGTCGCCAGGGTGAGTATTTCTACCCTCCTTTGCTCCGTCTTAATGTTCCTAGCTCGATCGATTCAAGATCCCCGCGATGAAATCACCTTTGCAACTCGACAGTGAGCTCGATTGCTCCAGAGAAGGAACACAGGTCGAGAATGAATCGAGTCGGCCAATGAGTCATTCAAACGACCCGTGTGCGAGCTGTGCAGCACGACGGGGGCATTTGACTGGTCGAGGGACCTTGCTGTGCGTCAGGACGAGCGAAGTTGTTCGATGCCAGGCTCAACTCGAACTTGGCGAAATCATCGTTCAGTTGCTATATCAAATCATATTTATATCTGACCTTGGCACTGAATCGGACCATTGTCAACACACTGGAAATGTACCTGGGCCTGCGTGGTGCTCATTAGACTAGTCCTGGAAACGCCCTCAACGAGGCGTGCCGAGCAATTTGTCCAGGTAAGTGGATCACGACGCGTGGCTTTGCTGTGCGTCATGCATATGGAGGTGACTCGCCGCTTGTCCCTTTCGGTCTAGTGGCCATGATATGTTAAGAAAGTGACGGGATAATGCTCGATCTAAGAATACCAATGTTATAGCACTTATAGTATTGATACTTTGATGAAAAAAAAATGAATGCAGTCTTGGATGAACATGATAGAGGAAAGGTTGGCAGTGGTCAAAACTGAATGTTGACATGGACAGTGGTAAATCCTGACAATCTAGAAAAAGTGTAGCAAGACTGCAAGAGCTTGCCTGTAGATCAACAAAGAGAAAAGAATTTCAGACAAAGAACAGAAGAAAGAATAGCCTCCAAACAATGGAAATATTGGGAGTTTCCAGTTCCTAGAATGTTGTATTCCCTTGCCATTGTGCAATTGCATGCCTGCCTCCATAGCATCTGAAACCTTGCCATCCCTGAACAGATGCCTGTACTATAACAGCCCAGTTTAATAGTAAGTCATCACTTATTCTAAGGCACTAAGGGTTTTACCCAACTTGAAGTCCTTTCACACTCCCATCTGCCCAACCCCTTAAGAATGCACAAAGTTCTTTTTATCCTCTGAAGAATTATTATTTGTTCCCATAACCAAGTAAGGCACATTCTCTTGTGACTCTTATATCTCTTTTGTTCCTGCACCAGAGGAATCTATTTATAGAGCACTTCATAGTATATATGTACATAGAGATACTAATATAATATATATTTTTAGAATTATTAGAATGATTTCATGGAACCATTAGTTTTTAGATAATGATAATATCCTCTGTTCTTGCTATTATTTATATAATATCTCATAATATCAGATTCTCTGTGTTATTACTAGGAATTATCCAAGGAAGTACAGTATTTCTTAATGTTTTTACAAGAATCACTTTGCATCTTCAACCATTTAGTGGATGATGTTGGTCAGAACAACAGAATTGGATAGTCAACTGCAACATCCTTAATAAATATATGTAAATTTATGATCACTCCAATTTACTGAGAATCACACACACATATATTATGTTGACTTTCTCTTCTGCTCTTTCAGAAGAAATTTTCACTTCAGGGGATTAAAAAGAATCAAATACATCAGATTGACAAGCTTTCTGCATAAGGATAGCAAATCATGATTCCCAACAAGACATCCAAGACTCTCCAAACAATGACATATCTATATCATCCTGAATGACTTTCTCTGAAGAGATGATGAATGAATGGATTGGAAAATAAAATTTATTTCTGTTCCAAGAAGCAATCCAGGCAAAACAGGAACCATCAGAAGATTCAAGCCAACCATCTTTTTCACAGAAATCACCAAAAAAAGCAAGTTCTTGCCATCTCCACAATTGAATATGAGATTTTTCACCTGTAGAGACAATGTACCTGCCATCAGGAGAATAGACAACTGAGTAGACTCTTGAAAACTGTCTCTGAAATGGACCTGCCACAAGCTGCCCAGTGGTTGCATTCCAGACTCTGATGGTGTTATCATCTGAGCCAGAGACAATGTGGGTCCCATCAGGAGAATAGGCAACAGAGTTGACACTTGAAGAGTGCCCCTGAAATGGACCTGCCACAAGCTGCCCAGTGATTGCATTCCAAACTCTGATAGTCTTGTCATAAGAGCCAGAGGCAATGTGGGTTCCATTAGGAGAATAGGCAATAGAGTTCACCCAAAAGTAGTGCCCCAGAAATGGACCTGCCACAAGCTGCCCAGTGCTTGCATTCCAAACTCTGACAGTGTTGTCCTTAGAGCCAGAGACAATGTGGGTCCCATCAGGAGAATAGGCAACAGAGTTGACCCTGTCAGAGTGCCCCTGAAATGGACCTGCCACAAGCTGCCCAGTGATTGCATTCCAAACTTTAATGGTCTTGTCATCAGAGCCAGAGACAATATGGGTCCCATTAGGAGAATAGGCAACAGAGTAGACACTTGAAGAGTGGCCCTGAAATGGACCTGCCACAAGCTGCCCAGTGGTTGCATTCCAAACTCTGATGGTCTCATCATCTGAGCCAGAGACAATGTGGGTCCCATCAGGAGAATAGGCAATAGAAAAGACCCAAGAAGAGTGCCCCAGAAATGGGCCTGCCACAAGCTGCCCAGTGGTTGCATTCCAAACTCTGATGGTGTTGTCATAAGAGCCAGAGACAATGTGGGCCCCATTAGGAGAATAGGCAATAGAGTGGACACTTGAAGAGTGCCCCTGAAATGGACCTGCCACAAGCTGCCCAGTGATTACATTCCAAACTCTGATGGTCTTGTCAGAAGAGCCAGAGACAAAGTGGGTTCCATCAGAAGAATAGGCAACAGAGTTGACACTTGCAGAGTGACCCTGAAATGGACCTGCCACAGGCTGCCCAGTGGTCACATTCCAAACTCTAATGGTGTTATCATAAGAGCCAGAAACAATATGGGTCCCATCAGAAGAATAGGCAACAGAGTTGACACATGAAGAGTGGCCCTGAAATGGATCTGCCACAAGCTGTCCAGTGATTGCATTCCAAATTCTGATGGTGTCATCATCAGAGCCAGAGACAATGTGGGTTCCATCAGGGGAATAGGCAACACAGTTAACATGTGAAGAGTGGCCTTGAAATGGACCTGCCACAAGCTGTCCAATAGCTGCATTCCAAACTCTGATGGTGTTATCATCTGAGCCAGAGACAATGTGGGTTCCATCAGGGGAATAGGCAACATAGTTAACACGTGAAGAGTGGCCCTGAAATGGACCTGCCACAAGCTGCCCAATAGCTGCATTCCAAACTCTGATGGTGTTATCATCTGAGCCAGAGACAATGTGGGTCCCATCAGAAGAATAGGCAACACAGTTAACACACGAAGAGTGCCCCTGAAATGGATCTGTCACAAGCAGCCCAGTGATTGCATTCCAAACTCTGATGGTCTTGTCAGCTGAGCCAGAGGTAATGTGGGTCCCATCAGGAGAATAGGCAACAGAGATGACACCTAAAGAGTGCCCCTGAAATGGACCTGCAACAAGCTGCCCAGTGGTTGCATTCCAAACTCTGATGGTCTTGTCATGAGAGCCAGAGACAATGTGGGTCCCATTAGGAGAATAGGCAACACAATGGACTAATTCTGCATGCCCTTGTATATTATGCACTTCTGCTGGCCAACTAGTTGGATGGCTTAATGTTAGGGAGATATGTTTTTGCAGATAATTAGTCCAAAGTGCAGATAATGGTGAATCAGTAGGTGTTTGAGCCATTGCTGATAGATATAGATGAGGAGTGGATTTTCTGAGAACTGGTGCAAACACCTGCATAAACCTTGATCCTTCAGATCCTAGAATGCCAAGCTCTTCATCCTGTAATATTTAATTAAAAACAGAATCCAACACCACTATGTTTGATCTCACCTTGGCCCACTTCTTCAATATATTACATGTCTCTATGGCAGATAGAATGAACAGGAGTGATGAGTATACTGACAGTAGGCTGATGCATTCAAGCCAATAGGGGAAAAATCTTCTGAAAAACAATGTGACTTCATTCAACAACTCCTTAGATGGATTGACATTTTCTAGGTGGACCATCCAATACTGGCATGAGTACATCAACTCAGGGGGAATAGCCTTCTTTACTCTCTTATCCAGATCAGGGACAGCTGAGTTTGGCTGCAGAGGATCCTTCAGGTCACAAATGTTGAACATGAGCATCTCTTGCATACATCCAAGCAATGCTTGTCCTAAACAAAGATGATGTCCATGACTGATATGGACACAGAAGGCTGCACTACGAGCCTCATCTAGCAAAAAATCTTGAAATGATGTGTGGAGTGGCCGGATGGGCTTTTCTTCATCAATCACACCATCAAGCAATGAGCCCATGGGCTTGATGATATCTTGGATGCTCCATTCATTATTTGACTTGAATAGGGCAACAAGGGATCTCAATGACAATGGCTCTTTGAGTGCAAGTATAATAGCCATCACATCTCGAAAGTCCCTTTGAGCTTCTTCCAAGTTGAATAGTTGACCCAGAATAGTCCGATACAGATCATCCAGAGATTGGCTTGTTGCTGAATTCTTATTCAGCAGAAGGATCTTTAGCCGCCTGGACGGGCTAAGGCCCTTAGCACCATCTCCTTGGACGAAGCCACATGCAGTTGATGCCCACTGAAAGAGACGTTGGGAAGAATGGACAAGTAGATGGCACCATGCTTGGTTGGGCCAGGATGATTCGAGGTCTATGTACCGACTGAGGGAATGGAGGACGAACTTTTCAATGTCCTTATCGACCTCTACTTCAGAGATATCTGCCATTTGCTTGTGGACCAGAAGTGGCATAGACACGAACGCATCCAGAATATCCATTTCAGGTCGGGCGGTAATGAGGAAACGAAGGTCGGAAGGAAGAGATTTTGCGGAAAGTTGTCTGGAGATGGCCGAGAGAAGCTGCTTACGACTAGCTGGATCACCGCTTTCATCGAGCGCGTCGATAATGATGACCAAAGGTCCAATGGCGTCGAGGCGCGCTCTGGGTTCGATGATCAACTTCTCGATCTGCTGCAAGGACGACGTCGAGGTCCGAAGTGCTCGATTGTCTTTCACGACCTCCCAGAGGGCAGACTTGTACTGTGGATCATGGTCGGCGAGGTCACGAGCAATAGTACTGAAGAGATTTTGTGGGTTCCGCCTGGCGACGTCAGCGCGGAAGAAGCAATACGACGAGCCCAGTCGTTTTAATCCATCATATATTCGAGCAACCGAGTGAGCCACTGCAGATTTCCCTGACCCAGCAACACCAGTAATGAGGCACACCCGCGGGGCATCTTCATCAAAATTGTTGAGAACACCACAAATTTCGTCGATAAATGATTCACGCGTCCCTGGTAAACACCCCTTCTCCTCCGCATATGTGGCTCCTGGGGCATAAGGCATGTCGTTCAAGTCGATCGATTGAGCTACGTTCGACGACCGTCACAATGGGACGACGATTTCAAAGGTTCGGACACATACCCACGTGCTCAACCACATTCATCATGCGAACAACAGTGACACCGGTCTGTACCGTCACTCCCTCTAATAATCCGGTTTTCACTTCTTGAAACTTGCTTTCGTAATTCTTGATCTTTCCGTCGATGTCGGATAGCGTATACTTGGCGGTCCGGATCCCTGGAAACGACGATCAGAGATGAGCGTCGGAAACATGACGAACACTAACAGAAACCCTTTTGCTTGGCATACGCGACGATGAAGTAGCCACACTCAGTCACTTGCTGTAACAAAAGTTTGATCATCTTGGCGTGTTGTCTGATTGTCTTCAAGGCTTCCGCGTCATGGACAAACTCAAATACATCCCGCATCGTTCCCGCTAAGCGGACGATGCTCTCGTCACGATGGGCTTGGTTAATGAGTACCTACATCATGAGGGATCAGCAAAAGTGCCAATACAAACAAACCGACGGACCCGATTTGCAGCAGATATAACAGACCAAGCCATCGAGGTGTACGGGTGAATCTGTGTAACGTTGAGACCGCGAAGACGTTGAGAGAGCAACATAGACATACCTCTGTAATGCCAGCCATGATGTCGTTGAACAGCTCGAACCTCTGTAAAAAAACGCCCCACGTATTATCAAACGTCTGCACCTTGGCCACGACATTTGTACCGTTGTCAACAGCTGAGCCAAGAAGTTGGACAGCTGCTGGCGCGACGTCAAGGGGTATGACGGCGTTGGTCCCCTGGGCGACTGCGACCGTCGCTCGAAGTCCATCCTCATCCAGATCACCCAAAGGCTCAGAAGCCAAACTGAACTTGATCGTAATCTCCGAAGGAAGAGGGCGGCCAGAGGAACCGTTGAGAACTTGTTCTAGCACTGTGATGAATAGGATCGCTTCAATCGAACATATGGTTTACTGTGTTTTCGCACCGCCGTCCCGTACATTATCCAACACCCTACCGATGGATTCGCAGAGACTACCGATCAGTTCATCTCTTTGGATGCGATTCTTTCGGTAAACTTGTACGACAAGGTTGACGGAATGGTCTTGTACGACACTGACGGCGTTCAGTCGGTATGCCTGGCTGATAAACAAGCGCGTACTCACAAGTCCATTCCGCTATCCCAGGAAACACAACTCTCTTTCGTCTCTTCGGATGCCTTCGAACGGCATGATGTGTCTCCTACAGTCACTCTGACTTGGTACCGCCTCGCAGGGAAAGAGAGCTTGCGCGGTGGTGAAAATTGAAGTTGAATATCTATAAAAACAAGTCGGTTGAAACGAAAGAGAGTCGAGCATTGAAAACTCACCTTTGATAGTGAGCACTTTCGCCCTAAAACACCTGAATCAGCGCGTGTTTCCGAGCAAGCCATAAGATTAGCTTACATGACAGGATTCGTGTCCTGAGGTTGACTGGGTGAAGTCATTCTGCTATGAGTAAAGTCGTCGAATATAAGATGAGAAGGGTAGAATGACAGTGGTTAGTGAGTGGGAACTGAATAAGTGACACCTAGCCCAACACCAGCCCAACATGCGGCTGGAATGAGGCAAGCAGAAATGTGGTCCCAAGGGTCCTGGCGGTGTCAGTTGCCCTCATGTCTGCAAAGGGAATATTGACGACGGCGGGGGGTGAAAATCATATACTCTTGGCGATCGACCTATGATTTGGTCAGAACTTCCAACTGCTCATACTGGACAGATAAGTCTTCTACGGGCCCTTCACCCCACTCCACGATGCTCAACTGAGTCTAATGTCGACTCGTTTCCTCTGCTCTCAGTGGTCTAGCAAGTAATTGATGGTAATTCAAGCGAGAGTACGAGTAGTAACAATACGTCAATCATGGTTTTGTGCACAGCTACAACGCATCATTTTTACCAAAACACGAATGCAACGAAAAAAAAGACCCGGATATGGGAGGGAGTGTATAGAAAACGAAAACAGCATCGATGACCTGCAACTAGTTACATTCGAAATCGAAGTCAAATCAGTGCCAGAGGAGAGATTGAAAAGAACTTAAGAACGACATTTGACCAAGTATCGAAACGAAAAAGAAAGTGTTCTAGGTAATGACAGCGGTTCAAACGTGAAATACAGATGAAAAATGACGCGTCTCGTTCACCATCCAAACGTCCTGAAAACTCATCAGCACCCTGGCGTACTCACACCCAGCAAAGGTCCACTCACTCTTCATGATATTCTACACCACCAATAGCCCGTTTTGTATCGGGATCGAACTGTCTCACTGTCTCAGCAGCGCTCCGAGCAAGTGAGAGCGGCCCACATGCGCCTACAAACACGCCGCTGCACCCACCCACGCTGCGTGTGGACGAGACGAGTCCCTCGAGGTGCCTGTTCAACTTGGGGCGCCCGGGAGAGAGGGTGATTCCTGGGGGGAGGTACATGCCTTCCAGTGGAGAGGACGGCGATGATTTGATGGCAGGAATGTCGGAGGTCGCACGCGTGTAAAAGACAGAGATACGTAAGCGGGCGGCAGTACATTGGGAGATGAGCGTCGTAAAGGACGTGATCAAGGGGGCCAAGGAAGCTAGAAACAAGGGGAAAAGTTGAGGGACAAAGAGGAAGGAACGAGAAAACGGACGAACTAGCGTCGGCAATGCACCAAACGATCTCCATGTCCATGAGGTTGCTCGTATTACCGCGTCGGACGAGATCCTGGACCATCGTCAAGGCAAATGAAATGCCGCTCCCGCCGATGATGAACAGGGCTCCGGAGTAGCTTCGTACCATGGTGTTGCCGACGCCGCCTGCCCAGAGAAGCATTCACATGATACGTTCGTCGATGAGCGAGGCTTATACGTACCGTACGGTCCCTCGACCATGACCCTGACACTTCTCCCCAGCTCGCAGCCACGCTCGCTGTAGGCGGACGTGGTGGCTAGCTCGTACATCTTGGTCGTCCACTTCCCTGATTTCTTGCAGAGCAGCACTAGGCCCTCTTCTGTTTTGTTGACGGTGGCGATCGTGAATG
>JBBPTK010000766.1:0-11566 GCA_038094135.1 Spongiforma cf. squarepantsii
TTGCAACCAGTCTTTACAAGTCCAAATGTCAGTTGCCTTAATTAGGAAATTACCAAAACCGGTTGCGGTCCGGTTGCCTGCCAAATAGGGTAAAAAACCGGACCGGACCGGACTTTAAAACACTAGTTTGTGTTCTTCAAAATGTTTCAAAACTTTTCAAACGAGTTCCCAATGTTCCTCCATATTGTCAGCATTATGGATGCAGAAGTCGTCCATGTAAATGATGAGCCATCCTTCAGCAAGATAGTCACCAAAGATGTGGTTCATCAGGGTTTGGAAATCAGGTGGTGCATTGGAGAATCCAAAGAACATGACGTTGGGTTCGTACAACCCAGAGGGGGTAATGAAAGCAGCTTTCCAACGATCTTCGGGCTGAATGCAAACATTGTTATATCCCCAACGAATGTCGAGTTTAGTGAAGATATTGGACTTGCTGAGTTGGTCAATAAGGTCAGGAATATGAGGAAGTGGAGCAGCGTTTTTGACAGTATGTTCATTGAGATATCGATAATCCTGACATGGCCTGAGATTTCCATCTTTCTTTGCAACAAAGAAAAATGGAGAAGCCTGGGGTGAAGAGGAGCAAGAAATTCATCCATTGGCTAAGTTTTCTTTGATAAATTTATCACAGGCTTCTTGTTCCATAGGGTTGAGGGAGTAGGTTTTGGCTACTTGTGGAATGAAAGGGTCTTTCAAGGTAATGCTGAAGTTGAATTCTCCTCAAGATGGGGGAAGGTGATTAGCAGGTGGCTCTTCGAACACTTGTCGGAAAACTGCCAACTGTGGAGGAAGGGTGACTGTTTTTGTCCCCTGATCAATGGCTAGTTGGGTGGAGAGGGTGGTTTTGTCGAGTCGATGGGGAGCATATTGTTGGTTGTAGAGGTGACTGATTTCAAGTGAAGGGTTCATTCTGAGGTACCTAAGAAGATATTGAGAGGAGGCATCCTCTTTGGTTCGTTGTGTTGTCCTGGTCGGTGAGGAAGGAATTGAGATTGTTCCAGTCAACCAATTGATATTTGGGTTGGCTGTCCTGAGCCAAGGCATTCCTAGGATGACTTCTTCCTTTCCACAATTGAGGACAAACAATGTGATTGGGACAGAGTGGTTATCTATGGGGAGTTGGAGGGTGGTTTTCTGTCTGATTACCCCATTCTTGTTGAGGGTTCCATCGGCATTGGCAGCCGATATTGGTTTGGCAAGTTTTACGAGGGGGAGGTTGTGGCGGGTAATGAGGGAATGATGGATGAAGTTTCCAGTGGCTCTGGAGTCGACCAAGGCTTTATTTGCAACAGATTTCGCTCGTTCGAACGTGGAAAGATGAATGGGGAGTTGTATTGATCTGGCCGACAGCGATGTATAGATTACATGAGCGAGAGCTGGGGAAGCAGTAACTGTTGTCCTACTCTTCCCTACTAAAAATCCTTGGCAGGAGTTCCTTCCTCCTGGTATTCTTCAATCATTGCTATGTCAGCATCTAGTTCAGGGGTGGTATTGTCTTTGTTGTCATAGACAGTTTGAAGGACTTTGAGGAGTTCTTCCTTTTTAACCTTCTTGTCGACAAAGATCGTGTTGATATATTGCCCGAGATCTGACATCTGTCCTTGGTCTTGGGGTGGAGCGTCAATGGTTCTTGTCCAAGTGCATGGTTTTAAATTTGGAACAGCCCGAGGGGTAGTGGTCTGTGACTTAGAAGGATGAGGATGATTTCTTGAGGAACAACCAGTCTTGTGACAGATAAAACATTGATTTTCTCTGATGTGTTGAGCTCTGTCTACTGGTGAGAGCCAGATGGTGTCAACATCCATTGCATTCAGGTCTCTGGGAGCCTTCTGAAAGTTACCTCCCCTTCCAGCCTGGATATCGGCAATCCTTTGTTGTTGGGCGTGGTATTTGGCTGCCTGTGTAATCCATTCTTCGGCAGTTACAGGTTGAGTTTGCTGGCTCAACACCTTCTCCACTATCTTTACATCCATCCCTGTGGCCAGATAGTCTAGGAGCATCAGCTGGTCGGTGATGCCAGCATGGGTGGAGTGCAGGCGGAATTCAGATATGTATTTCTGGAAACCCCCTTCATGGTCCGAAGTATTCTGTCTGAGAGCATGAAGTTTTCTTTGAGCCTCTTCTTTAATATTGAACAGAAAGAATGTTGCCTGAAAGTCCTCAAGTACCTTAGCAAAGGTCCGATTGGCAGGTGTCGTGGTGGGGTCACTAATCTTCGTATACCACCCTTCAGTAAAGGGGACTCCATTTCCCTTTGTCATCTTGTTCAAAAAGATGAGCACTCTTGCATCATCATTATAAAGTGCTTCATTCATCATGAAGTACGCTTTCATTGCCATCATCCAATGATTGGCATCCTTTCCCTCTCCAGAGAAGTCCTGAGGCAACCCTGCCTTTATCTCCATGTAGTGTTTTAAGGTCCGGTCCGGTCCGGTCTTTTTGTGATTTGGCAAAAAGACCGGACCGGACCGGTTGTGGGAAAATTCCAAAACAGGAAAGACCGGACCAGGACCGATGAAAATCGGTCTCGATCGGTCTTTTACCAGTCCGCAACCGGTCGCGACCGGTCTTTTGGGTGCCTGGAATATACTACACATTCCCACGGTTCGATCGCACCAAACATTTTGCAAATCGGTTGAGATCTCGTCGAGATATGAGTGATTTAAGTTTTTATCTTAGATCTCAAAATACATACCCGAATGATCACTTTCTACTCGATCGCGATGTGATCGGTGACCTTAGCGGTGGCTGTACCGGCGTTAGTAAAGAGTAAATGTGAGAATCTGAGCTACTAATCGCGTCAATCCGATCATCCGATCTCGAGATATAGACATTTATATGTTTTACCTCCTTAAAATTTAGATCGAAGATTAAAGTACCAAAGAAAATAGCTAAATTCTCGAAAAAATTACGGTAGATGGGGTTGATAGGTAGCTAATAGGGGCTACCTATCAGTCGCGGTCCGGACTGGTCGCGACCGGTTTTTGATCGGTCTTTCATTTTTCCAGATCTGGAAAGACCAAGACTGATCTTTTCCACAACCGGACAAGACCGGGACTGATCAGGACCGGTCCTAATCGGTCCAGTCTGGTTCGGTCTCGGTCTTTTTGTGGTTCTAGGACCGGACCTTTAAACACTATCTCCATGGGTTGTGCTGCTTGGTCTGCCATGGCGTTGTTAACAGGTGGTTCTGGGTCAGGATCTGCTGGGGGAATTGGGGGTTGGGGAGGGCCTCTAGCTGGTTGTCTGGGTTGAATTTGAAAACCATCGGTATCTACGACTGATCTGTCGAGTAATCAATGATGAGCACCAGGGTACAGGGCTCTGAGTTCGTCAGTGAGGGGTGGGGCATTGGGATCGTTGGTGGTTCCATGAGTTCTGGGGGAAGACACGGTAGGAGGGGAATTGGAGGGAGGTCGTATCCCTCTTCTGGGTACTGCAGAGAAGGAAATGGTGGTGGTCTGCTAAACAGCAGGATCAGTAGGACAAGCTAGTTCTTTTGTTAACGCCGAGCTCAAGTTCCTGGTAACCACAAAGCTCGAGGAGGATCTCATGAAGAGTCACATCACTCGAGTAAAGGTTATGAACGAGAGGAGATTCTCTTAGTCACTCTTTCAGACTAAGGTTACTAGATAACTGAGCTATGATTGTGCAGAACTAGCTTGGGGTACAAGTACATGAGGTATGGGTTTTTATAGGTAGTAGTTATGTGCACAGACCAGGACAGAAGAAGAAGGAGTGAAACATGAGGTGGAAAGAAGATGAAAGCCTCATGTTTATGAAACAACAGCGGATATACAAGACACATGTTGTTGAAACATGTACTGATACAATGGGTGAAACAGTGATGGGGATAAGGAACACGTGTTGTTGAAACACATACTGATACAATGGGTGAAACAGTGAGGAAGGTAAAAGAAGATCAGAAGACTGATAGATGAGAGAAATGAATGTTCCGGTCAACCGGTTGCACAGAAATCCAGGACTCTTCCACCACGCAACTCCTTGGGTTGACACGAACTGTAACATTATGCCGAGCACGTACCCAGCACTCGGGCCTGTTTGTAATGTGTTATTGTTGAGAATATGAGATAATCATATTCTAGAACAGTCTGTTCTTACTTAATACATCCAGACTGATTCTATTGCTATTCATATTCTTTCTAGAACATTCTATATATGTCATTGTCTAGAACATGACATCATCAGTCCAGATGATTCTATATGACTCATGCTGACTGATTATACTTACTCATATTTGAAATAAGAGCTTTACGCTATTGGCTGTTGTTCACAACCCTTTACCCTATTTCAAATATTCCTTTTATACTTACTGCGGATCACATAGATACAAACAGTGTCCTGTAGTATATAAGACGAGGACTTCATCCTGTCTCAATAACGAGTTCCCACTTCGTTCTCTCTTCTACATCCCTCCCAACCAACCCTTAAGTCTTACCAAGACTATAAAGAGTCTACTGTTCCCGTATAACCAAGTAAGTAGCAGTCTCTTGCTACTCTCATTTACCCCCTTTGTTCCTGCGCTGTAGAAATATCCTTGGTGGTATTTCTATAGGTTATGAGCCCTGCCATTTCGCTTTAGTCTGTCTTTATATGTGTACACGATGCCTACTGCGAACAGCACCTATACTTGGTTTATGGTACACATTCTTAACTGTCTTCGTATTCTCCTGGGAGTTATCTTACTGGTTGACAACAACCACCCCTATGAGACTACTGAGGACTCAGCTTACTGGGTCTTTGGTGACTGTGCTGTCATCTGTATTTTTAATGCAATGACGAGAGTAGCTCACATTGCAGTCATCAGCGCTGATGAGATGGCCATTCTGACTATCTCTCCCTGCATTACAGACCCAGGTACATCTTATCTTGATCTTGCTGCTGCCTGGACTGCTCTTCATCGTCAAGTGGAGGAAACCATTCCTAACACTTTCCCCAACAACGCTGGTGTTACTACAGACCAGCTCCCTCCTCAACTTCACCATCTTCCGCAAACCTTGAGGTTACTCCCCACCGATCAACCCACTCCCATTCCTATTCCCTTCGGTTTAACCCGTTCTGCCAGAACACAGAGATCTCCTCCCATCCACTATCCATCTAGAGACAACATCTCTAACTGTGTCATCGGACCAGATCTTACTATCGCCGCCTCTTCTCAACTACCTTGCCCTATCTGCAACTGGAACTTACGCCGAGGACAAACTTGCAGACATATCAACCTACAGGTCCTTATCTATCGAGTCGATCCTAGAGATGAGAAGTATTGTCCTAGACACCACTTCGTCTACATTGATCTCCAGAACCAAACCAAAGTAGATTGGTTCAACTCCTATACCAGTAACCTCAACCACCCTGTCCTCTCCGCTTCCCAATATCAAACCAATGGCTCTCTACCTCCCTCTCATTGGTCCCCACGCACTCATCATCGACGAGATTGACTACCAGAACCCTCTAGCAGAACAAGTCAACGCATTCCTAGGATTCCACCTCTGGCAACCCCACATGGTCGAACTGGTATGGGCAGAGTTAGATGAAGGACATCAACTTCTGATTTATCAGGAT
Source organism: Spongiforma cf. squarepantsii (assembly GCA_038094135.1). Taxonomy (NCBI): domain Eukaryota; kingdom Fungi; phylum Basidiomycota; class Agaricomycetes; order Boletales; family Boletaceae; genus Spongiforma; species Spongiforma cf. squarepantsii. Next base: position 5,584 of record JBBPTK010000766.1, read on the forward strand.
CCACTTTACATTCCTCCTCTCACTCCTCACAATGTTCACCTGACCAGAACCTTTGTCATGATGAGGAATGGAGTCCGAGAATTCCATCCTCAAATTCGCCTCCCAACTCTACTCCAATCCAATTATCAGAATCCCATTCCTCGACTCGCCATGCTTCGATCTAGGAGACTTGTTTGTCCCATTACTCTTCACACCTTCGATACTGGCCTTCCCTATGACGTTAACACTTTCGCATATGAGGGAGAGAGCATAGTAAAGGAATACAGAATGTATTTCCTCTAGCGCAGTCCTTTAGACTGGTATACCAATGTAATAGTGGTGTAAAACACCATCTAATACCAGAATAGGAAAGGGAGAAAGGGTAATGACCCTTAGTAGAGGAAACTCTACTTACTTGGTTTGTATAGGAACAGAAAGGGTTTAGAAGGACTAGGTCCTGTAGTGTACTGAGAGTTGTGAGAGAGAAGGAACAACTGGAAGTCGTTATTGTTAGAGGGGAATCCCTCTGATATATATACTCTACAGTGTGTTTGTACTTGTTTACTGTATAGCATACATAAAAGGTAAATTGGAAATAGGGTTGAGGGTTATGACCCTTGACCCTGGGTTGAAGATAAGAGTATTAATAGTATCCAATAGGATAAATAGCTCTTATCAGATGAGTCAGAGAATATGAAATATGACTCATCCTTATCTATGATGTCATGGTCTGGACCTATGACATCACTGTTATGTCATATAGAATGTTCTAGATGATTATGTAAGTATGAATATGAATAGCATAGAATATTCCAGATGAAAGTTTAGAAGGTGAAACCTTAGAATATTCTTAGAATCTTGATTAGATAATCAGATTCTCAACACATAGCTTCCATCTTCGAAGGAGCCAGATTAGCATTCCCAGTTCAACACATGGGAGACGAGGAAATGACACCGATCCATGGACATGGATACAAGATTCTTCATCTTGATCATCTTCCTTATGCTAACCGGTGGCAGGGACAAATGTTTAGAGTGTCCAACGCCATGATCCCAAACCTTGTATACAGATTAGGCGCTATTGGTAATAGATCTCATCATGTTAATCCTCCCACTATGTCCTCTTTTCATCGATTCTTTGACACTATACTTAGGAGACAATATTGGGGTCTAGATCACATTTCTCTTTCAGATCACAGGTGACTTGTCTTAAGGACATGCAGATTGGCTAGTAACCTAGTCCAAAATGTCTGCCATGATAACCGCTATGGAGATGACTCTCCGCGAGCAGTTCAATCTAGAAGACGAAGATCTAACCAACCTTAAGTATAAAGCAGATCATTTCATTGAATTTCCTTTACTTCTTGATTGGCTACATTCACTTCCCATTCCACCTTCTTGGCCTTGCAATAGCATTTACTATACAAGAGATTACCTTAGAGATTACAATGGTTACAATGGTTTACTTGTATCCTTCTTGACAGCGAATGCCCTCAATAAACAGAGGAGACTTTACCCATTCATAAACTGTCATGAAGTGACCAACTCCATCATGGATATTCCCTTTGAAAATATCCACTTTTTCCCCAACCAACATCTTGATCGACTTCCTTATCCCATTCCTACTCCACCGCATACTGGCAACAATACTCACCACTATCCTAGGAAGGAATGGAGATCCATCAAAGCTGATCTATGGGGACAAAAGAACCATAATCTCACAAGGACCAAGAAACATATCTCATGGGAAATACGCCAATCCACATGGGAGTGGAAATAAAGAGATGATGAAAGAATCCGAGGATTACAAAAGAACCTGCAAGACCTTACCATTGGAGAAAGAGAACTTCCTAGAGAACCATATATTGGAATCGAAGATCTGGAGAGAGAGGAAAATGAAGCCGAACCAGTACCCTATATGGAACCAGTTCGTGATCTATCAGATCAAGGAGGAGAAGAGGAATATCATTGGCCATCCGATGATACCTCAAATGATGAAGAAGAACCAGACACAGGATACGCTCCTTCTTATATTAAAATGGTGTTTAATGCATTAAATGCTGACTCTGATCTTGATATGAATTTAGTCTTGCACATATTATAATGGCACACTCTCTTCCATCCCACTTCCACCTCCATCATTATCAATTCCCTTTCCGATGATGACTTCACAATCCAGAATGTGCTTGGAAGGATTGCTGATGAGGTAGCTAACTACCAAAATCAACAAAACCATTCAACTGGATCTAGAGCTCCCCCTAGACCCAGAGCACATGAAGTCACAGCAAACAGGACCATAGCTATAAAGAAAGGTCCTCCTCCTGCAAACTCATGGAACCAACAATCTAAGCCACAAACATCTAATCATCCCAATCCCTCGAACAATAACTCCACTCCATGTGGAAGAGGAACCCCTTATGGTCGAGGATTGCCAAAGTCAAAAAAACCTGGCAAAGAGATGAATAGAAACTGGTTCCAAGCAAGAAAGGGAAAGGCAAAGGCGAATGAAGTTCAAGTGGAAGACGACACATACGCAAATGAAGTCGTCATGGGAGATCATACCATATCTCCAATCGTCAACCTTTCATCACCAAAGTATCCAACCTTGGATGATGAGATCCCCGAGGGATTATATGATGAGGCATCTGCCTTATTAGACAATTATTTGGAGGACGGAGAGATGGTACCCCAAGAGGATGATTATATGGAGGATAATGGTATGAACATGGCAGGTTCATCTTCACAGCCCTTTTAAAGGAGAGGCACCAACACACCTCCAATTTGGTGACCTCATTCATCCTGCGGAGATAAAAGGAGAAACTAGTCGGATTGCTCTGCCTAAAAAGCAGAAGAAAGAGAAAGGAAAAATCACTTTTTCCATTGATGGACTTATATCTTCCCATAGTCATAACAATATCCATCAACTGGATATTGCCAACACCCTTTTACCTTCGCCTTCTAGACAGGTAGCCGTGGTTCAACCACGAGTTAGAGCTGGATCTCCAACACCAGCCCCCTACCTTAACTCAGATAGCACTTTCGGTGTTGAGAATGTATATTGTGACTTTTATGTCTTGGTGTGCAACACTAAAAACAATCTCACCTTCTCCAAACAACATTGGTTAGTTGATAGTGGTTGCACTGACCACTTGACACCATTCATAGATGACTTTGTCCACCTCAAACAAAACGAGAGATTCGCCACTGTGGCAAATGGACGAGTCTCACCACTCTATGGACCAGGAAAGGTGATCATTCAAGATCAACCAAATACCACTTTAATCCTAGAAGACATCTGGCACATGCCAGATGCAGCTCATAGGCTTCTTAGCCTAAACACTTTAATCAAGAAAGGATACACATGCAAAGTTGAAAACAATGTAACATGTATTTGGAACACAGAGAATCAGATGGTTATACAGGCATCCACCTTATGTCCATCTAACAATCTTCACTGGTTTCAGTCCAACCTGATCCAACCAGAGATTGCCACACATTCTCTGATAAAGGAAGATTCCTACTTTCTATGGCACAAACGGCTTGGCCACATCTCCAAAAATGCTATTCGCAACGTATCTGAAAATACTCAAGGAGTACCCTCCTTGAAGATCCCTTTACTCAACTCCCCCTGTAAAGGATGTTTCCTTGGAAAGATGACTGATCGCTCTTTCTGTCCATCTGACAAGAGAGCTGATCAACCACTTGCTTTGATCCACACCAACGTGATCGGACCACCTATCCTTCCCTGCTCCAAAGTGAGATATATCCTCACCATCATTGATGATTATTCTGGCTACGCCACTCTTGCCTTTATGCATGATAAAGCTGCTGTCTCACAACATGTTCGCAACATCTCCAAATGGCTTATGAACCATACTGGCCTCTCCATTACCACTGTACGTTCAGATCGAGGGGGGGAATATCTTGGACAAGATTTACAATCGTTCTTCGTGTCCAACAGTATAACACACCAGAAAACTGTTCCCTACACCCCTGAACAAAATGGTCGAGCAGAAAGGTTCAATCAAACTTTAATGGAAAAAGCCAAAGCCATGCGACAAGGAGCATGTATGCCCCCATCATTCTGGCAAGATGCAGTTGAAACCTCCCTACATATCTATAATCGTCAACCAATGAGAAGACTTCAATGGAAAACCTCCATTGAAAGACTTGAAGGAAAAATACCTGATGTTTCATACTTCAGAGTATTCAGAACCAAAGCATACGTCTTCATTCCACCAGAACAAAGAACCAATAAATTTTCTCCCAAATCGGAAGAAATGGTCTTCATTGGATATGAAACCAACACAAAAGGATGGAGATTCTGGTCAAACAAGAAACAAAGAGTCGTTATATCAACCCGTGCTATATTTGACAAAGAATCATTCCCATATTGTTCCAAAGAACAGAATGATGGACCAACCCCAATACCTGTTCAAGATGAACAAATAGACCCTACCATCCCTGACGATCCTAATGATGAACAATCACAAAATAACGGATCTGATCAATCTACAACAAGAGAAATTCATCATCCATATCTGGTTCCAATACCAATTGTATATCCTGGATATAACCCAGCAATTCCTCCCAATCAATGAGATCCACCTTCAAATGAACGAAGTCAAGGTTCTAAATCATCACCACCGTCACCTCTACACTGGTCTTCTCCATGGATTCCCCCTAGGGAACCAGAAGATCTACCACATGATGATGAAGACATACCTGAAGAATCTCCTCTTACACCAATATCCAGTTCAAGTTCTGAAGAAGAACCTCTATCTCCATTGATTCCTGGTATAAGGAGATCACACCCAGATACTCCTAGAACCAGAGATTCACCAACCGATTTACATCATCATAAATGGTTGAGATTACCTCCTATTGAAGAGGAATTAGAGGATCAAGAAGAACAAGAAAATACTTGGAGAGTACCGGTTCCAGATCCAAGAAATTGGATGCCACTGAGACAAGGCAATATGCCATCTACTACCTTTCAAAATCTCCCACACCAGCATCACCCCTCTGATCAACAAAGACAAACTCGTTGATCAGAGAGAATTCCAATCCCAAGAGTATTACCAGATAATACCTACGGTGATCAAACTGCTGTGGAAATCGAAAGAAATCTGCAATCTTCAAATAATCATCCATGTCCAACAAACCTGGAAGATAATCCAGACGACATGTATGAATCATTAATGGTTAATACACAACCATTCTCTAAACACTGGATTAAATTCCATCTCAATGCAGCCATTACAGGAGAAATCCCAAAGCAATACAGGGATATTCTCAAACTCCCATTAGATGAACAAAAGAAATGGGATGCTGCAATGAAGGAGGAAATTCAATCTTTCAAAGAAAGAAAAGTATGGGATCTTGTGGAATTACCAAAAGGTCGTTAAGCCATCAAAGGGAGATGGACATATGTCAGGAAACCACCATCAAGGGAATTTCCTGAAGGACAATATAAAGCCCGCTACATTGCAAAAAGCTTTACACAGGTCTTCGGTATTGATTATGAAGAAACCTTCTCACCAGTCGCAAGGTTTGAAACCCTTCGACTCCTCTTGTCTCTAGCTGCACTCTACAATTGGGAAATCGAGTCACTAGATGTCAAGACAGCCTTCCTTTTTGGAGAGCTAGACAAAGAATTGTACATGGTACAACCAGAAGGCTTCATAATGGAGGGTCAAGAGACTAAAGTCTGTTGACTCAGAAGAGCTATCTATGGTCTAAAACAAGCAGCTCTTCAATGGAATAAGGCACTTCACAAATCCTTACTCCAAATGGGTTTCCAATGAAGCAGTGCTGACCCAGGCACTTACTTCAAAATTGATGGGAGAGATATCATTATCATGATTATCTATGTCAATGATAGTCTTTTCATGGGTAGCAACAAAACCAAAGTCCTTGCTGCAAAGAAGAAATTCATGCAAAAATGGGAATCAAGAGACCTTGGAGAAGCAAAAGAATATCTTGGAATGCAGATTACCAGAGA
>JBBPTK010000767.1:0-11562 GCA_038094135.1 Spongiforma cf. squarepantsii
GGCTGAGTGAGCTGAATTGCCAGAAAAGATTAGCATGAATTATTTCGGTGATAACATGATTGTTGGTATAGTTGCCAAACTAACATTGAAGTTAGGGAAGTTGGAAAATGCTTGTAACCCATTTATACATAATGATATACATTGTATGAATCTGTTATATAGGTGACCGCATACATAGGTTTTATATCATGCATATTTGATGACAGGCCATTTCATTCTTCCCCAATGATCATCACACCTATAAAGAGTTTATAAGAGGTTGATATATGCTTTCTGATATGTACCTCAATGAAACAAATGCCAATTTGAATATCAGGCTTTTGAACTTTTCGTGATGTTACCAGACTCAGTGAGACCCATGATGCTTTGGAATATTGCATCAGATATTTCGCTGCGGCATGGCAAACTCATATCACATAGTATGCAATGACATCGTCGTCTGGCTCCAGGTCTTCTATAGCATGTCTGCTATTGTAGGGGATCCACGTCACTGCGACCCTCCCTTGTGTCTTTGTCCGAGATTTGAGGTGGTTTCTTCATGTCATTAAGAGACTCGGATGGTGTCTGCTGCACAGCTAACTGAAGGGTCTGTTTAGGCTCCAACTGCTGGGTCAGTCTCACTTCGGCTAGTTTGAGTCCAGTGTCACTTGTGTTGATCTGAAATGTACCGACCTCATGTATGTCACTTCCCATGCCAACAAGCACAGGGAGGCATGTTTGTTCAATGAGATCTTCATCTCCTTTGTCTCCCCGAACGTCTTTTGCAATTGGACGTTTGATGCCGTCGTATCCTGCCTGGAGAGCCTGGATCTGTTTGGGTTTTAGCCTCATCTGAGAGTTCCTTGAGTATCTTCCTCTGATCGGTTAGAGGTCGCTGAAGTCGAGAAGATACAGCCCAAGCTGCCCCTTTGATTTCATTTGAATGTATTTACATGTCTTTGTTGTAACTAGATATTTCTTCGGCAGGAACCTTGTTTACCAAAAGCAAGCCATCCAAATGAAGCATTACTTAATTTACCACATCCACAAATTCCCCAACTCCTCTGGAGGAGGGTTTTGTCACCCAGATTTGAGCCATGTCCTACCTAGCGACCCCGTGGGGGTGGGAACAGATTGGTAAGCCCTACTATATATACATGGTTGCTTCCTTTTTTGTCCTTTGACTCCTTCATATTTTTTTCCTCCTATTTGCTGGAGTGAATCAGTTCATCATGTATCCCTTTTTCCTCCTCTCCATTTCTCTCCATGATGCTTGACTACAGGTTTATTGAGAAAATTGTGTCCTTCTTGTGTTGTTGAGGATCAGCCCTGCCCTGAGTATCATGAATCAGATTCATGATATCAAAAACTATACTATGGTGTATGACCCAACATACTACTGTGATAAAAACCATCATTTCTTAACCTACTTTGAATTTTTGTATATCATTGAAGAACACTTTAAATTGTCATGGAGGGTTTTCTCACGTCGAAACTTGCCATGCCCTGCAAACAGGTACACAGTGTGACAGGAACTTTTTGCTAAATTTGGAATAGTCGGTCACAGGATTCCCCTTATCAATCAGATTCGACATCATCCATTTTCAGTGGATGCTAGGCTGCTATGGATCGCATGAATGTCTAACAAGACCGAGCAGGAGGCGCTGAAGGCGCTGACGAGAGGTCTCGGTTGATTTACGAGGAATACTAGAGTAAGTAGTATGTGGCCAACTGTGAGAGTCGGGGACTTGGCGCACGAGCGCCGCTACGATTAGTTTGGTACCCACAGCCACAATTCTCCAGCTTAGTGACCTTGTAAATAAATAAGTACCGGATAACTTACGTAATACACTGTCCAAGGTATTTCTGGCCTCCAACATCATGATGCTCGCCGCGTGACCATGGCGAGGCTTGCCTTACGGCGCAATGCGAAAGGGTTCAAGGCTTTCTTGCTCACCTCGTGTCGTGTCCCGTGCTCAGGCGTCAAGATTTCATTCTTGAGGCAGAACTCCGCTTGTATCTCACCTACCCCCTCAACCTTATCTGTCACTGGTCAACGAACGCTTTGAATATCAACGGCCCTTCGGTTCGATGAATACCAAACAGGGTCTGTACGCAACCAATCTACGGCAAAATTGTGGGTATCCCTTGCGATGGCCCCGGCCGAGCAACAAAGATGACCCCGAAGGGCTTCGAATTGGGGACGTTGGACATGTCAATGAATATGGCGAATTCAAGGTCCTCCGCAACATATGTTTCTTTCCCCAGGGTGTAGTTTCCTCATCTCAGCCTATTCTTGAGGTTGCACACGACGCGGTCGAGTCCGTGGAGTCCGCTAGATTACAACGACACGCATTCATGCCTGAACGAGTTATTGCGCGGGATCCACATCACAAGTGGGTGCAAGGGTGTCGGTGTAACACTAATCCTAACATCCGACTTTTAGTCAGGCTGGTTACAAATTTATCGTAAAATCCCAAACTGGCGCTGTTCTTGTTCTCCCATCCGGTGCAAGGCTCTATGAACTCCAAGATCGACAACAGCTCGACGAGTTTCGTGACTTTGCCATGAAACACGCACGTACTTTGTGTAAAGACGCTTCTCAAGAATCTCTTTACCTGATTACTGGCTTATATAAAACGCAGTCGTGGGCCCTGGGGTATTTCTCTGGATGTACGGAGAACCAAGACTATGTTGTTGTGAAAGAATTCGTCCCCGACAACGATCAGGTGTCTTCCGATGACCCGGCTTACGACCACAGTGACTCTTCGCGTTCCATGGATTTCTGCTCATGTCTCAAGAACAACAAGCGAGAGAATCAAACTGTCTTTATCAAGGGTTTCAAGATCACGATGAGATCACAGACGAAGGATGTAGTTAGCGTCGAGCGTGTGGACGGTCAGCAAAATACATTGTTGTCATACCTCGCATGGCTTCTTGAGTATCTCGTACGGCAATTCAAGTTTAATACGCCTCTTGAGTGGCTGCCGGGTTTCAGTGAGTCTTCTCAATAGATCATATGCTATCGAGACGTACTGATTCAGACTCATCCTAGCTGTCAAGTATTGTCCAGAGCTATCTCAAGTTGGTTCCAATCATTTGACATTCCATTTTTAAGCTCAATTTGTTGTACAGTCCCCGCATTACTTGGATATCATCAACCATTACTTGTTAGACCAGGTTCGTATTACGAACGACAGTACCTCATAATTCTCATTTCCTTGGCCAGAATCCTGAGGCAGAAGTAGCTGTTACTCATGACGACGTGTGGATCAAAATGTTGGAAGAGGTGTGTCGTGTTTTTGTCGTAGGCACACGAGTGTTCATCTATCTACTAGTCTGAGTCAGACGCAATGGAAGAAAGTGACCTCATCCGGCGTTTAAAAAGTGACTATACAACGGTTTCTCGATCTCCCAATAGCAAGTATTTCATTACAGTATTGATGTCTCTCGCTGAGGCTTCTTTCTAGGGGCTATATATTTGCAAGGAAAGAAGTACGCCTTCCTCCTTTTCACCGTTGTGTGACTTGTTAATCAGACAGCCAGGATGGAGGCCAAAAACGCTCATCAAAAGTTAAGGTCCTCCAGTTTGGGATCTACATTTGTAACGAGGAGCTCGCAGATAGTCATTACACGTACGAGCTCTTTTGTTGCCCTTATGTCGAAGTAACTGCATCATTCACAGATATACGTGCCGAAGATGTTACTGTCGGCCTTGGACGTATTTTCGCAGGGTTCTTTGTTCGTATTGACGTTGATGGAAGCACATCTAAACGAACTGAAATCAAGTCCGCGCTTGTTCGTGACCGCGTTATCGAATGGGATGACAGAATCCTCCTGTACGCTACTGTTGAGTTCTTATATGTTATCCGTGCTAATAGCTCTGTAGGCCGTCCGATCAATCCACTGTGGTTCGAATGGACATTTGCGCTTCTTTTGAAACTTCCCCCATGCTGGGAACGGGGCAGCCTGTTGCTACATTGAAAATACGTGTATGCGATTTGCTTGACCGGACTGCACGTAAGGACCAGATCTTCTCTACCAGTTCGGTTCATATTGAAAAGTCTATAGCATTCACTTCGTCTGAGATGGAGGGGGTCATGTCTCCATCGTTGTCGCTCCTTGTTTGTGTGCAACAACAACACTACAACTATTGTACGTCCGATCAGGCCAACGGTACTGTAAGTGAGATGTAATTATCACTATGAACATCTCTGACGAACTGTCTTTTCAGCTAAACCAGGAAGAGTCTTCGGTTCCTGCAGGGGTAACGATAGCGATAGATAAGGGGCAACGTCTTCTCATTCGTTACCTCAAGGAGCATGGGGTAGCAAGCCTCGAAGGTTCTGTTGGACATTTCAGACAAGTCCTATCCGATTGTCCTGCCAAAGATCTTTATCGTGCCGCCGCCTTATTCAACCTCGCCGAAGTCGAATTTCTGTTGTACAAGTCTCTCGGTGTCGCCTCCGATTTCACCAGCTCCATTTTTCACTATCATGAAGCACTCGAGTTACTCCAGATAGATCATCCGGATCGACCCATGACACTGTTGAAACTATCACAAGCTCTTTTGTATCATTATTGCGTTCTGGGGGACGAAGAATATACCGAAGAGATGTGCAAACTCGTTGATGGGCTTGGACCTACTTGTCATGAGGGGACCCACGAACATCGTGCGGTGAACCTAATATTGCAAACATACCAGTGTTTCGGACTTCAGGACTCTGATGACTTGGCGGCACTCGACCAACTCATTTTGGAATTACAAGTGGCCGCCTTCGAGACTCCAGATAAATATTTTGACGAATCGGCTAGATATTGTAACCTGGGTCTCGCGTTACGAAAACGCTTTCAGCTGTCCCACGATGCCGATGACCCCGACCACGACGCCGCTGGTTACCTCGACCAAGCGATCGAGTGTTTCAAGAAAGCGCAGCGGATCAGTCCCGATGGTCATCAGGACAAGCCTAGCTATCTGAGCCACCTCGGGAGTGCCCTTTTGGCTCGCTTTCAACTGCAGCATGCGGTTCCTTCAGTGACGCGGCCTACGACAGCTCAGTCTGATCTCCTCAGGAGGGAAACAACATTGTCTTCCCTCCCAATGACCACACCATCCTTTACTCGCCTCAATAACCTCACGGATCTCAACGAGTCCCTTTTGTTCTGCCAGGTCGCTGTGGATCTTACTCCCGACGGTAATCTTGGCAAGCCAGACTGGCTAAGCAACCTCGGAAACGCACTCTTGGCTCGCTTTGAGTGCCTTGGCGAGCCCGAAGACCTTCAGAAGATTATTTTCGCTCAAGAAAAGGCGGTACAGCTCGCCACTATTCAACACCGCAAAAGGTCGGCCTGGTTGCACAACTTCAGTTGCTCATTGTTCCGCCGATTTGAACACCTTGAGAACATAGATGATCTCAACAAGGCCATTTCTGTGCAAGGAGAGGCAGTACGACTCATTCCCAACAGCCATCACAACAGATCGATCTACTTGGTCCATCTCGGTCACCGGTTGATTCGTCGCTTTGAGTGGCTTGACCACTCAGATGATGATGATCTCAATAAGGCCATCTTTGCACAGGAGGAGGCACTGCGACTCATTCCAAACAACCATCCCAACAAATTGACCCAGCTGGTCGACCTTGGTGATTCGTTATACGGCCGCTTTAAACACCTCGGGGACCGAGAGGACCTCGATCGATCCATCTCAATGTTTGAAGACGCAGTTCATCTCATTCCAGACAGCGGTCCCGACAAACTAACTTTGCTGAACAAACTCGGAACATTGTTATTCCATCGCTTCGAGTGCCTCAGCCACGATGTCGACGTTGACAAATCCATTTCCGCTTTCGAGCGTGCTTTCCATCTTCTCAACGGCCATCTTGACAAGTCGGCCTCCCTGGTTCCGAATGATGTGGTCACGAGCTGGGCGAGGGCTATGCTAATTCGCCATTCACCGAACCAAGTATTAGATTCTGCGACAAAGGTATGCGTCACATGATAGCTCGGAGATTCGTAATGACAGATTTTATTCAGTTTGCACTTCCAAAGTTTTACGTTTATCGGATGATCTGCGATGTTCTTGAAGCGAACGATTGTGTTAAGGAGGCGGTCCAGTGTTTCCACAGGATGCACAACGAGCTTGCGGAGGATGCTGACAACCCTGATGAGCGGGCACAATGGGAATTCGGTGAGCATCAGAATTGCAATATCTTGCGAGTAGTCTAATGTCTCCTTCAGATTTCCGACGACGTTCATTCGAGAAGCTGAAAAATCTAGGTGACACAGCGAAAAACTCCAATGATCATGGCGGCGTCGTCGGATACTACTCAATTGCACTGTCACTCGATCAGACCGATATTACCGATATCGTTATCGGGTGCTGCGAAGCGAGAAGAGCTTTGTTGGGAGAGATTATCAAGAAGGGAGAATATAATAAGAAGCGCTATGAAGTGGACTCGGATGTGGCATCGCATAAAGGAGATAATTCCAAGTTTACTGGCACCCAGCAAGACGTATATGCAGCGAATCTGCGTCAGAAGTTTGGATACCCTCTGCGGTCGCCCAGGCCTGGTAGGAACGACCCCGAAGGACTTCAGATCGGGGATGTTGGATACGTCGACCAGTACGGAAAGTTCAAGGTCCTCTTTAATATACGTTTCTCGCCACCCAGTGGCGTTCCTTCATTCCGGCCTATTACACTTCCCGAGGAGCTGGCATGTACTGAAGTTGAACGGTGGGTTGAAATAGACCAGCCCCAGAGGTCAGTACACACACGTGTCCGCATTCCATGTAGCTATTATACTCAACATTCGTAGTCACGATACTTTCAATTTTATCTCGCGATCATCAACGGGCGCTATACTTATCCTCCCCTTGGGTGCCAAGCTCTATCAACTCCAGGACAAACAAAAACTGGACGAGTTTCGCAACCTTGCTATGAAACATGCGCTTTCTTGGTGTAATCACACTGATCGGGACTCCCTCTACTTGATTACTGGTGTCTATAAAACTCGCAAGTGGGCCTTGGGATCCTTCATGGAAGGTCAGGATGGTAAAGTCATCCTAGTGAAGGAGTCGGATAGGGAAGCCCAACTGCCTGGTGATGACCCTGACGCATACAAGTGGGTTCCTGCATTTTATGTGGATTCCCATTCGTGTCACAAGAAAAACGACCGAGATAATCAAACTGTCCTCATCAAAGGCTTCAAGATGACGGGCAAACAGCCAACATTGCTGGAACCTATAGGAGAATGTTCCAGCTTTACTGACACCCCGCAAGACGTGTATGCAGCGAATCTGCGTCAGAAATTTGGATACCCTCTTCGATCGCCTGGACCTGGAAACAGGAACGACTTTGGACTTCTAATCGGGGATGTTGGATTCATCGACCGGTATGGAAGGTTCAAGGTCTTCTTTAATATATGTTTCTTGCCACCCAAGGACGTTCCTTCATTTCAGCCCATTGCACTTTCCGAGGAGCTAGTATATACCGGAGACAAGTCTGGTGGGATTGCCCAAGGAACAGTCATCATGACTGGGGTTGAACGGTTCGTTGAAACAGATCAGCCTCAGAGGTAAGTACACACGCGCCATCCGCATTCTATGTAGTTATTATGCTCAACATTCGCAGTCACAATACTTTCAACTTTGTCTCGAGATCATCAGCAGGCGCTATATTAATCCTCCCCTTTGGTGCCAGGCTCTATGAGCTCCGGGACAACCAAAAACTGGATGAGTTTCGCGACCTTGCTATAAAATATGCGCATTCTTGGTGTGATCACGCTGGTGTGGACTCCCTCTACTTGATCACTGGTACCTACAAAACGCACACATGGACCTTAGGATCCTTCACCGAAGGCCAAGATGGTAAATCTATCATAGTGAAGGAAGCTCAACTGTCCGATGGTGGCCCCGACGCATATAAATGGATTCCTGCATTTAACGTGGATTTCCATTCGTGTCACAAGAGAAACAACCAAGATAATCAAACTGTCCTCATCAAAGGCTTCAAGATGACGGTCAGACAGCCAACATTGCTGGAACGTGTGGGAGAATGGGGAAGCACGTTGTCCTCAGGCATTACGAGGCTCCTCGGCTATCAGGAATTGGAAGAGCCTCGGGAGCAATTACCGCGCGTCATTAGTAAGCCCCCTTTTATTCACTGCACGATGATCAACTATGCTAACCCCCATCAGATATTGAGCGTTTTCCACCAGAGTCTTGAGTCCCTTCAATCATTACACGTTTCACTCCGAATCATTCGTAAAGCTTGATTTACATGCGATCCCCCTGTACAATGCCAAACCCACTGAAAACTTAGTTGTGGTCCTTCCTGATCTTACTACCACTGAGGTTGAGACCACACATGGAATGTTGTTATATAGCGCAGTTATGCATGTAGTACTAATGTTGTTCCCGGACTCTCATTGGTGTGAGCTGTTCCAAGCAGATATTATGGAACACAATCATAGCTCACAACACTCTCTTTGTGCTCGCCAAACCTAGGTTGATACCTAAGCTTATCTTCATTCGTTGTTTGCTCGATTAGGCAAATTCTCTTGGTAAGATGTTTCTCTTTCGACCTCGCCTCGTACCTGTCTTGACTCTTTAGGCCTGGCACTGGTGGGACCAGCCTTCCCCCACGCTAGCTAGTCTGGTCACCAGACTACACGCTAGCTGCCAGTGTAGCAAATGTTAATGTGCCACTGAAGACGGTAAAACCTTATGTACCTGGCAGTTGTAAAAGCCTGTAACACTGTGAGAGATGAGGAAATGGGGGTCCAAGGGCCCTTGAACAGACGTCCTCCTCTGGTCTTATGCCCTGGAATTGGCATACAAGATGTTGGTACTGTAAGTCGAATGCTTGACAGCTGCGACCGGAAGTAGTGACTTTGATATCACCCAAATGTATACCTTGATCTTTTGTGCTAGTACACGGTATTTAGGACGCGCGTGTACGAACGGATCGGCAGAGAAGTCGTCCCCCTTCTCTCACTATTGTCTGATCCTGTCTCCTGAAGCTCACTCAATGAGTGCGTCATCATCAGGGACGGATTACCCGAAGCCCGGTTGGGAGCATTTGACGCCCGCAAACTACAACCAGGTACCGTACGTATGAAAGAAAAGGAAGGAAAGAGTCCAAGAGACAGAATACTAAGAAATCATTCAAACTGGCATACAGTGTTACATCCTTCCAGGTCCTAACCTGCTATTCCCAAGTCATCATATCGTCCACGCAGCAATGGTATTTGACATCCGTGAAAATCTTTGCTCCGATAGTCACTTCTCAAAGCCGACTTTTCATCACGCTCGCTACCCGCCTTCCTTCTTCCAACATCGGTTTTAAGCTATCCTATCAGTAAATTCAGTCGAGTGCCTCAGCACACTATCACTGCGAGACTTACTTCGTATCCAGGAGTAGTCTTCGTTTGATTAAGTGGTTCGAGCTGAGCTCGCTTCCATAGTTCCTCGTAAACGCGTCCGCTGGACACTCCAAGCGCGCTGGGCGAGAAGGATGAACAATATATACAATCGAACGAAGCAAGACTAACCTATTCAAGGTCCAGTCAGGGAATGAAAACGCATCGGTGAGCCCGACCGCGTTAGGGAGGAGCCGAAGGCAAACGGCGTTGATAGCTGTACGCAGGTCTCGCGTCGGATCTGTCTGTCCAGGCCTTTGCGGCAATAACCCGAAGGTAAAGAGGTCGACGAGGGCGCCTTCAGCAGTGGTCAGTAAATGCTGGACGTATGCGTCGGAGTGATCAGCAGAGATTTATTTGACAGAGCAAAACAGCTATGAAACGTACGAGGAAATAAAGGTCTCCGAGAGCACTAGCTTCGTTGTGTGGCAGTTGCTTCAGATCGGAAATCATATCCCCTACTTGTGTGGCTACGAATGCCTCCGTAATGGCTTTTGACAGCCTGTGGTTGATACTGCCATCAGAACGGTCTAAGTCTTGTGCTGCACTCTGAACGGCGAGTGCAGCACGCCATTCTAGGATGCGTATAATTCCTTCATGATCTTGCCAAATCGTTTTGTCGATCACCGATCGGCTCCCCTGACCTCCATTGAGAAGGCGGAGATAACGGGCATGCAAACCCAGAGGACGATCCGGATATGATGTGAAGAGGTTGTATGCCTTAAGAGCCGCACGGACGACCTGCCCATCCAGTACGAAATTGTCTCCTTCATAGCTAAGAATATAGTCAGCGACAGGGATTGCGAAGTCGATTCAACGTACGTTGCGGCCGGAAGATAGTCTGCATAAAGACGTCCGATTCCAGCAAACGCACTGTATCCATGTCCACCTAATGCACGACGAGCGGTCTCAAGACAGTTGATAGTCTCTGTGGAAACCAAGACCTTCAACCCACAAAGCATGGCATGGATTTCGGCAAGATAGCCCAGGTCACCTTCTTCGATTCGCTCCTTTAAAGCGGAAAAGGACCTGGTCTGTTGAACTTGCTCAAGGAAAGATCACTCTCGGAAATAAAACACGAACCGTTTGACGACCTAATTGGATAAATATATATGAACGCGAGAGGATAGGAAGAAGGCGGTAATATGTAGAGGGGTAATCGATGACCTGACGTTCTAACCCACGATGGTCAGGTTCTCCCTGTCTGCGGACGGTGGTATAGCGGATCGCAATAGTGATACCTTGCTTCCTGTCAGTGAAACAGAATAACGAAACTTAGAAAACACACCTCTAGCAAGAGTCCACCCGGCAGATGTAATCATGCTAGGAACTACCATTAGCAATGAAACCTATGACAAACAGATCCAGGTACCCCGCGCGGATATACATCATCTGTTTGAGAATTGAGTGCATTGAAAGAACTCGAAAGTAAAATAGACATACACCCCCGAAACTGTGCTTGGGGTTTTGAGGCTTGATATATCGACCATCTTCGGTAACCATTGCAAATTTCGAGAACATGTTCTTCCGGGGTATTCTGACATGGTTGAATCGTGCGAATCCGTTATCCATCGCAGCATATCCTGGGAAGCAGTTGACATGTCAGCTCGGATGGTGAAATGAATAACGAAATGGATACCTCCTCCGGCTTTGGGACCAATATCCCCGGCAATGATTCCTGGGCGAAGAGAATGATCCTCTGCATAGAAAAATCAGACGATATGATATGAATACGTTCAGTTAGAAACGAACCCAACGACCTCAACTGGACAAGGAATAAGTGAGGACCCATGTCTTCTCCTCCTGGCAGAAGCAACTTGGCCTGCACGACTCCATGCGTGGCTGTCTTTCCTAACGCGCCTATCCACCACTTCGTGCTGGTCAATGTCGGCGAATGAAGCTCAAATTCTTGCGTGTCAGGAAGATACGCCGCTGTGGTTTCCAGTCTCGCGACGTTCGTACCGTGACCGAGCTCGGTCTGGAGGTAGCATCTACCGAATATTCAGAGCACGCACCAAATGCATACAGAACAATAACTTTACCCTTGTATTCCATTGTTAGCAACCAGGTCCCAGTATTCGTCCAACAATTCCGCGGAACCCTGGCCGAGAAAGACGGGTGCAAAAGCTATCACAGGGTAAAGGAGCGAATAGCATAGAAGATT
>JBBPTK010000768.1:0-11559 GCA_038094135.1 Spongiforma cf. squarepantsii
CCATCAACACAATGAATCTCCTCATTTGTCAACATTGACTCCTCGAGGGTCCATCGCCCATAAGGCTCCAAGCTAGTGTTTACATACATGTAAGTCATAGCTTAACCAGAAGTCGATTCATTGCCTTCAATAAAGTTCTAGTCTAACTACTAACTAGTAGTAACTAGATGCGTCGACCAATTTTTCGGCAAGTACATGCTAACTGTGCAGCCGTGCTGTACATATCTATTCTGAACGTCTTGTAAATCGGACCTTCGAAAGCCTCACAATACATAGTTCTTACAGTAGTAGACTAGTAAATCAGGCGAATAAGCTTCGGATGTGGTGCCACACTTCGCATTGAAATTTAATAATTGCCTTTTTTGGTCATTACAAGTGCATACTGTGCACTAGGCTCGGGCAGCGCCGAAATTCAAACTTTCCTTCCAAGACGATGTCCTGCACGAGATCATTTCCCACTTACCCACCCTCACCGAATAACATATCCTGTATCGAAACGACTGAGATGTCATTCACTCTGACGAGGTTGTCCATTCTCAAGTACTCCGTACTCTGTCGCAGACTTCGCGACTTTTGAGGTCACATTTCCCTACCATGGCATAGCGCAACGTTGAGCTTTTTGTCGCATCAACGCTCAGATTGCGAATACTGGCAAGGCTATCCGTGACGCGACCATCAGCGCTCCACGCGTTTTCGGAGCTTGTCCTCATCTCTTACCCTTGATCCAGTTCGTGCGTGTGATGAGAACGGGGGCCTGCGCTAACGCCCATTGCCTAGAACTGCAACTCTCTCCTTGGCGCGTTCTCGACCCTCCAAAATGATTCCTCGACTCGCAAGTTACCTTGTCAAGTTGCCCAACATTACCGCCGTTCACAGTACGTACCATCGTTAGTAGTATGGTGCCGTGCACTTCAAAAGACTCCTTGAACAGTCATCTACGTCACGAGCAGCCAAGAATGCGACCAAAAAAGGGAGAAAGTGCAGTTTTCCTCCGTACGGAAGATCCTCCTGCCTTGTGAAATGCATGTCACCATCGCGTGCTTTCCCGACGTTGAGGAAGTCATCGACGTTTCATCATATTTTGCAAGTTCGTCGTCGGCTCGCTAAATAAGTACTACCTGGTTATGGCAGTGTACACGTACGGTATCTTCCATTCTAATGCCATTTTTACCGGACCTCAAACTCCTTGGCTGCCGACTAGGTCGACGCTCGGTCACGGAATTCTCACATCCATAAGATAGTACTGTAGGTAGATTCGTGTTGCATTACAAATCACTGCACTTTATGTCCTATTCCATTGAATCTGGACCCTCCTCGGAACGTATCTCAGACAGCGTTTTGCACGAGATTCTTTCCCGCTTACCTATCCACATATCAAGAAATATCGGTGGCATTTTTGAATCCTTCGTTAATGGCGACTGTTGCGAGGTTCGCATGCTGAGAGCCATCATCACTACATTTCTCAACCGTTGGATTATGGGTACGGTTTTTATTGGGCAATATTCTGAGTGTGATTTGTTTTAACTGGTAGTATTAGAGGTATCTCGAGGTTCTGCATACAACCTGAGTGAGTGCTCGCTTGCACACACTAACATATTATTTGATTATCGCCAGCGTACATGTATGTTTGATCCCGAATTTCTCATCATTTACACCAAATTCCTGATCATCAGGTTTAATAGCAGCCTAGTGCTCGACCCTGCGTATCGCTGCATCTGATGATCGACGAGTTCGAGGGAACACATCAAGATCTCCCGAGAACCTTGCCTGTAGTGTCATATTTATTGGCTGCTAAGTCGAATCTGCAAACAGGTCTGGAGTAACTGGACGAGGCACCATTGAATATCCGTGGTTACAGTGTGGCCGATGGTTAGGGCGCCAGAATACAGTTTCCACTGGCATGCCTCAATGTTGCATCCGGGGTGACACTACGAACACGACATGTTTGTAAACGGTAGTGTATGATAAGCATCCAGACTTGCGAAGAAAAGAGGAAATCGTACGTTCCTGCAACATTTCCGCACACCCATCGTTTTGGAGTAGTACACCTTGAGTAGAATCATTGAACCCACTCTCATTGCAGACAATGAGTGTGCAAGGGGCCACTCGTAGAATAATCGCCACAGAACGGAAACATGCTCTGGTTGCCTACTACCAGCAGTGGGTGGTCATATGAACCAGTGCGGGTCCAACATCTGTCATATTCGTATACTGTACTGTACATTTTAACAAAGCATCTTCGCTGGTACATTTGATCGGAACACATATACCGTATGTACTTTATTGTCGAACAGGAACCACGAAATATCAGTTTAAAAGTCCGGCATCATTGAACCTAACTGCTGGCCGGAAGAACTAAATCTCATATGAAGAAGAGGTTCCATCAAGCCGTGCCAGCAGCGATCAGCTCCTCCAATTTCTCAGAATCCATTCCGGGAAACCGAGGCACAATCCTATATCTGAAAGGAAGAGGATGTCTGCGAAACGGAAAAAAAATATCAATATCATATCGCTCATCAACCACAATCACTCACACGACGATTCCGCTAGAAAACTTGGGTTCAATTGTAATTTCAACTCCGTTCTCATCCAGAGGCTTCAATATCTTGAACACTGCCAGAACTTTCGCCAACACTCCCCACATAGACGTGTCTGCAAAGTATCTACCGGGACACACGCGTCGGCCGAATCCAAATGTAATGCGTTCAATGTCGTTAGGTTTAAGAGAACCGTCATCATTTAAGAACCGTTCGGGAATGAATCTATGAGGGTTCGGATACCGAGATTCGTCATGTGACATCGACCTAGTACAGAGAAAGGCAGTCGGGATATGCTGAGAGCGAATAGAAGATGCACTGACCACAAGTTCGCTAGCAGGATAGCACCTGAAAGATGCATCAATAAATCATCTCCCACCCAAAAGATCTAAGTCAACTATTCACCTTTCGGGATGTGGAGTCCTTCATACACATCATCCTCCATACACACATGGGGAAACACTGCATGATCAAGACAGTTGATATCGAGGATTAGAAAAAGGACCGAACCACGCACGCAGAGGAGTGACAGGGTTGTATCTAAGTGTCTCTCTGAAAATGGCATCCACGAAGGGTAACAGAGGTCGATCGTCTATTCCTGGCAACTTGTTCTTGCCGACGACAGCATCAATTTGTGCTTGAGCCTTTTCCTGCGCGTCGGGGTTCAGCATCATGAACAGGATGACTGCCTGAAGGAAGGAGTTAGACTATCTAATGCTGTTAGCAGTGGTCAACGATGAAAATTCTGTGTTACGCACAGACTCTGATGCGGCTGACAAACGGGGTATTAGCACAAATGGGTCAGTGAGCCTTACTAGACCAAGTTACCAACATACCCACAAACGACGTTGCAGCCGCCTCCTTGAGTGCCACCATCCATGTTGAGCTTTCTTGGTCATCCTTGGTCTGTAGGCCATCGTGTATCATAGACGGTGCGATACTACTGATAGAGTGCTGGATGTGGTTATATATTAATATGTGCATGTGACAACAAATAGATGGAAATGACCATTTCAACTTCTCGAAGGGAGAATTCAAACGGTCGTTCAACATATTCCTTCATAGCTGCACGTGCCATCTCCATATCTTTCTTGAACGACATACCAGGAAACCATGATGGAAGATTGAGCACTGCAGATTGGATCAGCCTTGTGCAACCGGAAATGTATGATAGACATTGATGAACTCACGGAACGGGAAAGCGCTAGTTATAATTGCAATATCCGGACGTAAAGCAGGTACAAGGACCTTCAGCACATTTGCCATGATGTCCACCATATCATCTTGGCGAGATGCCGGATCATATGCATATGAGCTATTCAATGAAAGTGACGCTGAGTATCTGATGGAAAGGCGGGTTTATTTATCATTGCATACAGATAATTTCTTGTCTACTTACTCAAACAGATGATCATCAAGCTGTTCGGGAGTGTTCAGCAACTGCCGGAGGAGATGACACGACTTTTGGTATTGCAAATGATTGAATCTATGCACAGCGTCAAGCCTAAAGGTTTGGTGGAAAAAGCGCCTGTGCAAGCGCCATCGACTGCCATAGGCCATTAGAGGTGTAATAAAGCCCATTCCATACCTTCGATAAGTAGTTAATTGACATTAACACTTTGACAAGCAAGAATAAGCTGACAATTCGGTGACGATGTGGTGAGGACGGTCCGAATAGTTGCTGGACCGTTTCTCGAGGAGATCCATGGTGATCGTTTCCGAATTGATGATGATAACATCCTTTCCCATCAGCCTGGAATAAACTATATCTCCTGCAAAGACCTGCTTGAGTAATCTAGGGAAACAAAGTTATGGTAAGCTACCGTATGTTCTTGCCCATTCGGCATATGTTGTCCATGGGGCGTTGAGGTTGATTTCAATCACATTTCCGAACCACGGCAATCCAGGAGGTCCAGGAGGTAGTGGATGAGAATGCTGCCTTGTGATAGCCCGTCGCCCAAGGCATAAAACGCAGGAAAGCAGTAAAATGCCAACAATTACTACTATCCAGTCAGACATTCCGCAGAGTGCAAATGGTATTGACGAGGGCACAACTTACATGGACGCTGATGGCATTATATGATTATCATATTATATGTGCATATTCGGCGTGGGAGCAAGCGAATCAAGCAATGCAGTGATGTCCAATTACTTACTAGTGGGTATGTCTGGGGCCAAGTGGCGCTGATTCGGTATCACTGCCGTATTTTAATGTTCGGAGCGTTCAGCGATCAACTTTGACTCCTTTCAGGTATGTACAAGTGTAGCCAGCTCAAAGTCTCTGCAGTCTACTGTCTTTAATGGCGAGCCTTCGTTCTGCCTGGATCTGATGATCAAAAAAGCATGCCCATTACCATTGGGCCTCAAATTTCTCGAGGAAAGGAAAGAAGCAAGTCTTGAAGCGGCTGAAGCTAGGCTGAGTTTTCCAAGGATCTAGACCGAGTTTAGTTCGCAAACCTAGATAAGCAAGGAGTCACATGCGAGACTAGATCTGGCTTGAATCCTGGGTGTCGCCCAAGGTCTCGAGGAACCAAGCTGGATCTTCTTCTTCACCCAATTTGCAACCAAAGCGAATGTGAACGGCTAAGAGTCTAAGACTTAGACCAAGTCACCTGAGTAACATTTTAGAGTGTGCAGTTCTGAGTTGGGATTTGACCAGCCGGATGGGCTGGTTATTGTTTGGCCGATGTTCTCCCCCTTCCTTGTCTGTGTATGTATTAGTTGTGGCCACTAAGGCATAGCTGCATATGACGTGGCAGGTTGACGTTGTTTTCACGCTGGCACTGAATCCATTTTCTCTTTTGTTGCTATTCTGGGATAGCCGAGCTTCGAGGCGAACCCTAATATAATGAAATTGGTCTGTACACGAGGCAGGTACCGAGGTACCTGGTCCGAAGAAAAATGCTCTTACAGACGTCCTGGAATCCCATGGGGTGTGAAATAAGTGCAAACAAAGCTTAGCGCAGACTCGGGAAGCTTCACTTTTTCGGTCATCGCTCTGCCCCTACCGCAGGATTCCATCTCCATCCCCGATTTTCACTCCCATTCCCCATGTACGAGTACTTTTCTTCACTTCATTTGTATCCTTGCAATGGTGAGTACTAGAGAGAATGGAGGTGCTGTAAGGTGTGCAGCGGGAGGTGATATGTCAACCCATTCTCAATCAGGTGCCCGCTAAGCCAGTTCCATTCCTGCTCCATCCGTCGGAGACAATCCCGCGTTGTAGAGCTTCGTGTCATTCTAGGTGTTTGTTGGGTGTTCAAAGGTGCAATTGCCCCGTCGCCATCGCATAGTATATATAACTTCAAACACAATTGCACGAGGGTCATAATGACCATCAAGCTCTTTTGAGGAGTTGTGATAGCAATGCACCATTATATATAGTATACATTTTGACCAAACATTTTGACCAGCATCTCTGATCAGAACCAGTATACTCACTTCTTGATCGACCAGAGAATCTAGATTCGACTGGTAAGGGCGACCAGAGGGCAAAGCCAACTCAGGCTTGGTAAGAATTAGAAACTTGAACGAGCTCACACTATGCTGAACTAGCAGCGATCAGTTCCTCCAGTTGTTCAGAATCCATTCCGGGAGACCGAGGCACGATCCTATAGTCGAATGGAAGAGGGTGTCTACAACAAAAGACAAGTTAACAGTAATGTCCGAGCTAAAAGTCGACAATCACATGATGAGACCACTTGAGAACTGGGGTTTGATAGTGATTTCGACCCCGTGCTCGTCGAGGGGCTTTAATATCTTGAACACTGCCAGCACTCTGGCCAGCACTCCCCATACAGACATGTCTGCAAAGTACTTTCCAGGACACGCGCGTCTGCCGAAGCCAAACATAATGTGTTCAAGGTCATTCGGTTTGAGAGAACCATCATCATTCAGGAATCGTTCTGGGATAAATGCATCTGAATTCGGATACCGAGATTCGTCATGTGCCATTGACCTGGTGTGGGGGCAGCAATCAAGAGTTTTTTCAACTGACTGAAAGTGCACTGACCATGCGTTCGCTAGAAGGATAGCACCTGAAAATGAAGTCAGCGAACACTCTGACACCCAGGAAAGTCACTGGTTGATCACCCTTTGGGATGTGGAATCCTTCATACACGTCGTCGTTCATGGACTGATGGGGGATTACTGCACGATAAAAAAAATAGCGGTAAGGGCTAATAAACTGACGGAATCGCTCACGCAGAGGAACGATGGGGCAATGTCTAAGCGTCTCTCGCAACAGGGCATCTATGAGTGGCAACAAAGGGCGGTCTTCTATAGATGGTAACCTGTTCTTGCCGACGACGGCGTCAATTTGTGCCTGAGCCTTTTCCTGTACACTAGGGTTTAGCATCAAGAAGAGAAAGACTGTCAATAAAACAGAGCTAGACTATCCGATGCCATTAATAGGTTCAAAATGAAAGTTCAATTGTGCCACGTACAGCAGCTGAGGCGGCTAATGTATTGGATAGCACAAATCAGCCAGCGGACTGCACCAACCCGCAGGGAGACGTACCCACAAAAGAGGCCGCTGCTGCCTCCTTGAGTGCTACCATCCAGGTCAAGCCGTCTTCCTCGTCCTTATTCTGCAGCCCATCGTGTACCAAGGACGGCGCGACGCTATCGCTGCTCTGGTAAATGAAGTAATTCAATATGCGCCCGGGCTGAAATAAAGATCGAATTGACCATTTCCGCTTTCTGAAGAGCGCATTCAAATAGACGCGGAACATACACCTTTGAAGCCGCATGTGCCATCTCAATCTCCTTCTTGAATGACATTCCTGGAAACCACGATGGGAGACACAGCACTGCCAATAGGTTCGTCTTGCGAATGAAACCTTACAAAGAATGCGGATGGACTCACGGAACGAGAAAGTACTAGCCAGAATTGCAATGTCCGGACGAATGGCAGGCACTACAACTTCCAAAACATTAGCCATGGTGTCTACCATATCGTCCTTGCGAGATACAGGGTTGTATGCATATGTGCTATTCAGCGAGAACGACGCCGTATACCTTACAGAAGAAGAAGTTGGCGTATCATCGAATTCGTATCGACTTTCATACACTCACTCGAACAGATGGTCTTGGAGTTGTTCTGGATGACTGAACAACTGCCGGAGGAGATGGCATGACTTGCGGTATTGTAATTGCTTGAATCTAGGCATGGCATCTGGCCTGAAGGTTTGGTTGAAAAAGCGCCGATGCAAGCGCCATCGATCGCTGTAAGGTAACAGAGGAGTATGGAAACCTAGTCCAAGCCTTTTGATAATGACTAGATTTCAGCAGTCGGCCAAAAAAAGAGAAAGTAGACACCAACATTTCGGTTGCAACAAGCTGCGGACGATCTGAGTAGTTCCCAGAACGTTTCTCGAGGAGGTCCCTGGCGATCTTTTCCGAATTGATGATGATGATATCTTTTCCCATCAGTCTGGAATAAACAATATCTCCTGTACAGATTTGAGTACACAGCAAAACAGCGTGCGTGGAAGTCACCGTATGTTTTTGCCCATTCGGCATATGTCTTCCATGGGGCCCTAAGGTCGATTCCGATTACATTCCCGGCCCAAGGTAAACCAGGAGGTCCAGGAGGCAATGGATGAGAGTTTTGATTAGAGATAGCCCGTTTCCCAAGGTATAAAGCGCAGCCAAGCACTAAGGTCCCTGCAATCGTGGACCACTGAGACATTGGGAAGGGAGTAAAAATGATTGGGTGCACCTCTAATGGACGCAAGCATTATATGTGTATACCCGTGGGAGATATTAGTAAACTGGTTACCCGTCATCGGTGACTGATGGCACTCTTGCGAGGTATCCGCTGCTGTTTCACGAAGATGAATGAAGTAGATCACTATTGTGCCGGTGGCTGGAGTGTCCGCCTTCAAGTTGAAACAGAAGGAGAATGAAACGTACGTCTTGAAAGAATGTCTCAAACGATCCAGCTACATGCATACCAATAGTGGGTGTATCTGTCGGCCCGGGTTCTGGTCACAGACAGCGCCGATTATGGGTCATTTGGTCTAGGACCGTCTAATGTTCAACCATGGAGAGTGTGAAATTACGGCAAGTCTGATCACCTACCCAATACAAATTTCTGCGGTCTTATGATGGTTAGCCTTTACCGGTTACCTCCGGAGCGAAATTGATGTGCTTTCGATGTTACGCCGGAAGAGCTCGAGTGAGGCTTTGCTTAGATAAGCATGAGTATACGCTCATTCCGGGGTCCAAACAAAGTACAAACAATGATCCTCTCGGGACTCCGTTCATGTAGCTTATAGTGACTAAGGCAGACTGTGGCGGCGACTTTGTACAGCTCGGGACGGGAGGAGAACTCTGACAAATACGTCCTGTGTGTAATCATCCAGGCCGTCATAGATCCGTCACGCACTGTCTTTTGCCCTCCTACTCCCCTGGTTCCGTAGGCTAAGGGATGAAGACTAGGAGCTTATCGGCGAGCCAGATCTGCCTCTAAGCGGATCTGTCATTTGGACGTCCGAGCCCCGACGGTCTTCTACGCAAGCTGCGTCTCGCTTTACCAAGTCCCACGCTGTTCTCTTTGTTTTCCGTTTTATACAGGTGAAGTCCCACGTGCCCTCTCATTCATTTTCGTTCATAAATTGTCAGCGCAATGCGGCACATTGGGTTAAGAATGTGCCGACGACGGCATGTTATCCGAAGCCGTCTTGGATCCCATTTTCGGTGTGGACTTTCTCGTCTGCTCTTTGTCAATTCGCCGATACCATCGTTTGCGTGACATGACCACGTCCGGAAATTGAGAATGCGAATTAAATTGACAATGGATCGAAAAACACGATGTTGCTATCTACTTGGCTGCCCTTTCCTCGTCGGCCGATTCCGGTGAGCAAGATGTTACCCGCCGCATTATCATATCCAAAATTCCTGTCAACCTGTTCTATGGAAGCAGACTTGTCTGTGCTCGTTTTCATAGAGGCTCACATGAACCGCGTTGCTTTTCCAATCGCTGGGTTCCCGGCCACACCACGAACAAGCGTAGCGATCACCCTATCCGTCGATTATTTTCGCGACCCAGAGGTGCTGGAGAAGTTTGGACTCTATGGTAGGCACCCTAAATGGCGGAAAGATGAAGATGGAAAACGTAGAATGCCTTGAAGGGTTGCTAGTAATTCGGCACATCCAAGTTACCGCTACATGAGACAAGCTCCCAGCAAAGAATCAGAGATCGATACGTGATACATAGGGTATACCCGGCGTCAAACTCGCCGGGGTTGACCCGCGCGTTGATAGTAAGTTATTTGACTTAATGAAACACTTTCCATCAGGGTGGTAAGCACATATATATTCCAGCATGCTCATCAGTACGTGCATGCTTGCCTACTGTAAATTTCAATATCTCCATTATTGCGCTTCTGATCGGAACCTGTTTACACAAGTGCCTCTTGATTAGCACCCTCAAAGATCATATAAAACAGCTATGCTCAGGCAGAAGCGAACTTACCAACTAGACGCCAACTCAACTTTGCGACCCTGATAAGTGCATCAAGTGGTGCTAGCAGCGATCAGTTCCTCCAATTTCTCCGTATCCATTCCCGGGAAGCGAGGCACGATCCTGTACTTGAATGGAAGAGGATGTCTACAATAAATGGCCACATCAATCCTATGTCTGCACAGGGACCAAAGTGACGTCAATAGTATCGCTTACATGACGAGACCACTCGAAAACTTGGGTTCGACATTCATCTCGACCCCATTCTCGTCCAGCGGCTTCAATATCTTGAACACCGCCAACACTCTTGCCATCACGCCCCATACAGTCGCGTCCGCGAAGTGTCTTCCTGGACAGGCGCGTCGGCCAAATCCAAACGAGATATAATCCGTGTCGTTTGGTTTGAGGGAACCATCCTCGTTCAGGAATCGTTCGGGGGTGAACGCGTGAGGGTTAGGAAAACGGGACTCGTCGTGACCCATTGACCTAGTATATGAAAGTCAGAGTCTTTTCAGAACAAACGGAAGGTGTTCCAACCATGCATTTGCTAAAAGGATAGAACCTGAAAGCTGCATTTAACACACGATCTGTCACTCGCCAAGGTAATGGATTATTTACCCTTTGGAATGTGGAATCCTTCATAGACATCATCGCACACGGACACATGGGGGACGACTATATCATCATCAGGGATAATTCATAACAAGAATAACAAACACATTCACTCACGCAGAGGAACGACAGGAGAACATCTCCGTATTTCTCGTAACATGGCATCGACGAAGGGCAATAAAGACCGGTCCTCTAATGTTGGTAACCTGTTCCTTCCGACAACAGCGTCAATTTGTACTTGGGCCTTTTCCTGCATATCAGGATTCAACATCATGAACAAGAAGATAGTCCGCAGAAACGAGTTTGACTATTTCACACCATTAGTAATGATCATGACGATGACATTTTCATGTCACGTACGGTCTCT
The DNA here is from genome assembly GCA_038094135.1 of Spongiforma cf. squarepantsii. Classification (NCBI taxonomy): domain Eukaryota; kingdom Fungi; phylum Basidiomycota; class Agaricomycetes; order Boletales; family Boletaceae; genus Spongiforma; species Spongiforma cf. squarepantsii. Next base: position 10,985 of record JBBPTK010000768.1, read on the forward strand.
GATGCAGCTAATGAATTTGGTAACATGAATGACTGGGAACATCATCAAGCCTCGAAAAAACGTACCCAAAAACGAGGCCGCGGCTGCCTCCTTGAGTGCCACTATCCGCGTCGAATGTTCCTCCTCTCCTACTATAGTCTCCAGTCCATCATAGACCATAGATGGCGCAACACTGCTGCTGGACCGCTGTAATAAATTATTCAAGATTACGAACCATAACAAAGAAACAACGGAGTGACCATTTCCAATTGTTTAATCGAGTACTCAAATGGCCGTTCAATGTACTCTTTTGTAGCTGCACGTGCCATCTCCATGCCTTTCTTAAATGACATTCCAGGAAACCACGATGGGAGAAGGAGCACTGTCAACAGATAGGACACGGGTCGACCAAAAACATATTGTAAAGAACCTGAACCGACTCACGAAATGGAAAGGCACTGACCAAAATTGCAAGGTCAGGACGAAAAGCAGGAGCAATTATTTCTAAAACATTGGCTGCAACCTCCACTATGGCGTCCTCGCGAGATGCAGGGTCATATGCATATGTACTATTGAGCGAGAGTGATGCCGTGTAT
>JBBPTK010000769.1:0-11555 GCA_038094135.1 Spongiforma cf. squarepantsii
CACTCCCACTTCTCTGTCCCCGCCACACATTCCTTGCCTCGATGCTGATATCGGCCTCAAAACTCATGCAGGATCATTGCTATACTCTAGTCCCCGCCACACACTTCTTGCTTCACTAACATCAGCCTCGAAATTTGTACAGGATCGTTGCTACTCTAATCGAACATGGGCTGAACTCTCTCTCTGGCCCTCCACCATGTGAGATCGGCCGACAGGAATGCATGCCTGGCTGGAGGAGCTCTCAAGTGGCATCTCTGGGTTGGTAAATTGCCCGCGGTCACGCGGGCCTCCTCAGGACTGACGCCCCGCTCACAATGCCACTTCCCTTTTCAGAAAGAAAGGAACCCCGGGTTCCAGGAACTACTGAGGTATGATCAGTATAAGGTGTTTAGGGCACCGCCACTAAATTTTTCCAGTTAACCATACTTAAATCATTTACAGCTGACATAATCAAATGGTTGAGTAACATGTGTATGACTATCTACAGGTATCATCAGTCTGTCATATCCATGTCCAATGATCCAATATCCTTTTCAATTCCCTCCAAACACTCTCTGAACACCTTTGTATCATCTCCAATAAAATCTCTATAGAAGTTCCCATCTCCTTTCAGATCTCCATAGTTCTGTTATGATTACTCATTCCACATTCCCTCTGTATAGCTTTTAGTCATTCCTTAGTGATTCCCTCCATTCTTTATTATGAACTCCAATATCACCTCCATATATAAACCTTTGTACATTCCTTATGAACCCTTAGCATGTATATCTCATCTACATAACCCAATTAACCTTCTTATCCTTTGATCTCTGATCCTTCTTTGAAATATGAGAATCTTGTAATTCAACAAGGGTGCAACATATAAGTCCTGCACTGAAGTCCTCACTCTGTCCTTTTTCTCCATATTGGAACCTCCAGACCTCCATCTCCATATGTCCCCCCTCTGTAATCTTGGAACTTCTATTGAACCATGTCTGGAGATATTGTTTATATATGGTTTTAACATAGTCAGTCTTAGTTGACTACTATAAAGTTACATATTATAAAACATTAAATTAATTTCAATTACATTTCACATCCAGTGGTGAAAGATTTCCATTTTCAGCAGAAACATGGATATAGTCAACTCCCTTCTAACATATATCATATATAATCCATACATCATATAATACATGACTTTTCATTATACTACTCAACAACTACCATGAAATCAGCCATGGCCAAGACAGCGAAAAAGAGAGCTATAACTAAGCCTGTGAAAAGCAACACAGCAGCACATGGAAAGATCATGCTTAAAGTTCCTGCCATTAGACTCAGACCTCAGGGAGGCAGTTTGTCAGTGGGTAAGCATACAGCCAGTCTTGTAGAGCAGGCAGATCCTCCAAGTCCACTTTTGGATGCACCATAGACACCAGAGATCATTACATAAGAGCCTATAGCCAATGAGGTACACATTCTTGTGCTAATCTTATCATTACAGCTTGTCATGGTGGTGGTAATGTTTATAGACAATCTCTAAGACTTAGCCTGACACTTCAAGACCAAAAGTTCCATTTATGTAATAATCATAGTGAGTACTAAAAGTCTGATGTTCTAACTGACATACATTATTCCTCCAGTGCCATTTTTTTGTAATGTTCAATGTTTGCTGAAAAAGTGCAAGATAGTAGTCAGACATGAGTCCTCTGCTGGCAATAGTGATGCAGCCTCTGCAAGTGATGAAAAATTCAAAGAAAAGGTGTATAAGTACACAGTGTATGTCCAACTTGCTGAGACTAGCAAAAAGAAGACAGGGCACAGCATGAAGAGTTCAGTGACAACATCTTATGTGTCAAAGGGTCCATTCACAGGCAATACACTTCAGTCATTTGGTCAATTCAAGCCTCAGGTTGCTAATGTCCTAGGCTGTGAGTTTAGAGCCCTTTCAGTTGACAAGTTTGAATGGAAGTTTGAACTACCTCAATCCATACCATGCAAGAATCTTGCCACTTAAGCTGGGTTTGAAGCTCTCCTCTCTTCTGTCAAAGCAAAAGCATTCTCAAAATGCACAGCTGAGCACCTCATTGTTTTACTATACACACCAAAGCCTAACTTGTCATCCAGAGGTGAAGATGTAAGTCATGAGCAGGTGGCATATAGTGTACACTGTATTCACATGGATGCCTCATTCAGGATACCCACAATGAATGCCATGCAGTAAACAGGAATGACAATGATCATCTTGGTTTGGATATAAAAACACACATTATAAGTGAATTGTGACTGTAATGTGACAGTGCTATCTAAATTCCACCTCAAGTCTGGTATCACATCAATGAGGTATGATGCAGAACAGAATATAAGAGACAAGTATCCCTTTAGCAACTTCAAACTCTTTCCTAACAAGCAAGTGTGGAAAGATGAGCAGAGTAACTACTTTGACCACACTGATATGTGAATCAAATATTGGGCCAATGCTATTGCATGTGGGTTCTTTTGTTCAGAGTATATTATTGACTGGGTTGTTTCATGTTAGTGGAAAAGCTGAACTCTCTGCCTCACCCACTGGTCACTATTTCACTAAGGACAAACACCTGAAAGTTCCCAAGGCTCAGGACAGTGTCAATTTCTCTGGGTCAGATGTTGCTCATGCTCCAATGGGCTCATCCATGGCTATGACTAACTTTGCACCTCCACTGCCAGCATAGTATTATCATCCACATATCACCATGTGTGCACAGATTTCAGGCTATGCTCTGCTCCCTCCACCCTTTTATGGATATCCACCATACTATCAGGCTCCCCCATTTGTGTATGCACCCATTCTAGCTATTCCAGGTGGCACATCATATGGATATGGTTTGACATCATCTCCAATGACAGGAAATCACAATATCTCACTTGATAAATTCTGTTCCATGTACAATATCTCTGACAGCAACAAACAGAAGCTCAGGACAATTGAATACAAGCCTAGCCACCATGGTGTTGAGAAACTTGGAGAAAAAGAATGGAGAGGAATTTACATGTCTGAGTTGGAGCAGATTCATGGATGCACATTATTGCTTTTGTCAGGACATCAAATCAGGTCAGGTGTAGATTCTGATGTAGTTGAACTCATTATTACTTTTATTTTTGGGAACATGTCACCCAGGTTCTAGCTCCCCTTTCATTTCTTGTTGTATTCATTGTAAGCTTCTATGACCAAGTAAACTCTACTCTCTAGCAATGTATCCTGCATTCCAAAACCATCCCTGGACTTTCTCTGCTGTAATACATGCAGTCACTTCCAATAGTGTGTGAACTGGATCATTCTTGAGTTGCAACTCATGTGCATGGCAACAAATATATGCCTTGACTAGGAAAATCATACTGTAAATGTTGTTACATAATACACATGACTTATGTGTGCTAAAAGACTCTTCAATTGGTATAAGATCAGGGGAGTATGGAAGGAGGAAGAGCATAAGGCAACCTATAACGTAAATCATGCCAATACCAATTTGAGTGTAATCCATTATCTGCTCCCTCAACATGATCAATAAGATCTTGGTTGTGGTGAATTCAGCAGTTGTCAAGCATGAGAATAGAACATTCATCTGGATAAGGATTCATTTGAGGTAGCTAGTAGAAAACTGCATGTTATAAAATAAGATACCCATTCATTGTCAAGGCTGCATACAGTGAATATCTGGTACCATAGGTGAATGTGTCATGAATCTGAGCATGTTGGCCCTGAGAAGCTCTTCCAAAATGACGAGCATAAGTTTGGTCATTTTTGCTTGTTTTGTCCACAACAATGAACTCAGATCCATCACCAAGAAATTGGGTTTGAAGCATATATTTGAATTCATCATATAAAAATCATCCCATTCCAAAGCAAGCTTCTGGACCATTTTTCAAGTGAGACCAACATCATTGAGGTTTTGTGAGAGCATCAATGTTGAAATTTCCATGTTGTGTTCAATAGCAAGCCAAGTGCAGATTTTGTAGCTGTTCAATGACACCAAGAATGGCCCAAGTAATCTTGCATATGCATCCAACAAGTGGAGAGGGAGGCTGACTGACATTTCCATGTTCTTTAACTAACTTCCTCCACTGGTAGCAGCTAGCTTGTGACCTAAGACCTCACAGATGTCCTCCAGAGGCTAGCCATGGTTCCAGAGGTCAATAGCATATTTCTTGAGGTCATCACTGATTTGCTGATGGACCATAATAGTTGTAGAAGGTATTAGATTGTGATCTATCTACTACTGATTTCTTGGGCTACAACTCAAAAATTTTTCTCATGTACATAATCTCAAGTATTCTGCACACTGTTGTAATACACTAAAATGATAATAGAAATCTGAACCAACCACTGATATGTCACTATAAAAGAACTTGACATTCTCAAAAAGAGTATTAAAAGGCTCCAAAATTAAACTTCTAATCAGAAGCAACAAGTTGAGGCCAACTTAAAGGTGAGCTGGTCAATTTCAGATGTGAATGAAGAGTGGCTGGATACTACTGGAAATTTGATAGATAAGGAATATGTCATTTAAAAATTAGAAACAATGTTGGTTTATAATACTATCTAAAGTATTGAGCTCAGAGAATAAATAAGTGGTGTAAAGATTATAGAAGCTTGCCATAAAGGAAGAAAAGAGTTTACATCTTTAAAAATGCATAAATGTATGGGTTCACATCATTAAATTTCAACCTCTTAAATTTTGCTTAGGTCTAAGCTCAGCAAGTAAACAAGATGTGAATAGAGCTGTTGTAAAGCAAACATTCAAGTCTGTCTTATTACAATTCAAGTCTAAAAAGCAAAATGCCACTTTTAAGCAGCAGATTAGAATTTTCAAAAAAAATAGTGAAAATCAGATCAAAACAGCTAGTGTTTTAAAGTCTGGTCTGGTCTGATTTTTTTCATTCAAATTAGACAACCAGTCTACAACTGGTTTAAAATTTTTTTTAAAACCTTGCAACTAGCAATCAGACTGATAAAAACTGGTCTGAATTTGGTCTGCAAAGGTAACTGAATCAGTTTGAACTGGTTGTGACCAAAACTGGTTTGTGTGTCCCTCTATCAGGGTAATGGAGCTTAGCAAAGGCTGTACAAAATTTAGACAGAATGCTGAACTATTTTGAAATCCAATAATTTGCAAATCAATAGAGAAATAGCTGAGATATGATTTTTTTAATCTGACATCAGATTTCTTTACATCTTTGCTATAAGTAATAGGCAATATCCTAGTATATAGGACCAGTTGAATCTAATGGCTGTACAAACAAAATTGAAACATCACAACTTTGACAAATCTATCACTTGTAGCAATGGCTGCAAGATAACATTGGTAAATAAGCATAGCCATAGAGGCTAATTTATCAAACTTCAAAAAAAAAAAACTATAAAATAAAATAGGGTTACCATTTTTGTCAGAGGCTAGAGTATATGGGAGGTAATAACAGAAATTTCTGTCACATCAGTGCTTTACTAGCCTTATCTTTCACATGAAGCAATCTTATGGCACAGAATCTAAGATTTCTAAGTTGTCTCTTCCTTTCCCAATTGTATAAGTTGATGTTTCTTCATTTGATGAAATATAATAATAAACAAATGAAATCTTTGGTGTTCAGCCATACCTTTGGCCAGTCAAGGTTGCAGAAGTCATTCTACAAAATGGCAAACATATCATATATCTGCAGATATGGAAATGGGTAAGACACTGATGGATAAGACACTAACCTTCTGAATGCCCCTATTATTCTACTTGAATGGCATTCAAATCATTGTGGTACCCCTGATCTTGCTTAGCCAACAGAATGTAAGCTCTCTGAAAAAAGCTACAGTTGCAGACAAGCAAATACAACAAGATCAGTATTTCAGGAAGGAGAATTTTTTAGCACAAACTGAGGGTAGATTTGGACTCAGATGGCCAAAAGAATGCTAAAAACAATGCTCCAAAGTTTTTCCCACAACATTTTCATTTTGCCAAATTTTTGGATGAAATTTTCAGAACTTTTGTGTACAAAAATCATTGGAATTAAGCCAGCACTGCCTCAATTGCCATCATCGCCTGCCTTGACACTGCGCAGTGTTGTTTCTATTTGCGTACTGCCCACTCTGCTGCCTTCCCAGTCAATCCAAGTCAATATGCACTCATAAATTGAAATGATCAATTGATGAAATGACATTGGACTTCAACAGGACATGAATCCAAGATATCAACAGCAGCTTGCTTCGCGGCAGTGAAGTTTGGCTTTGAAACTTCATGATAGCGATACTTGCACCACCCCAGTACTTGAAAAAAATAAGCATGAGTGTGTTGGATCTAAAGTAAAATAGATACAAACCATTTCAATTGGATTAAGCTCACAGTGGAACTTCAGTAAAAAGATACAGAGGTGACCAGCATCAGTGATAACTTTCTCGAGCATTGAAACTTAATTGACGAAGTCCTCTTGCTGGCTGAGCAGTCTTGCCATGCAACAATTTACACTCTCGAATGGACAGACTGGTGCACATTTTGTTTTTAGTCCTGAAATGTCAAACCCTCATTCTTTGAGAACAGTTTTCAAGCCCTTCTGTAGACCTGAATCAGTTGTCATCTTCTGTGTGAGTCCCCATTTGGTAACATCTGGGTTGGATAGTGGAATAATTGTGTTGCATTGCTTCCGTTGTTTCCTGCCATCTAATTTGTTCATTTTGAAAGCTTTGAGAGCATCAGAGGGAAGTGAAGCATGAGCAGAAGAGTTGTTGAAAGTGAAAAGACCTTGGTGTCCTGGACTCATCTCATTGTGAATCTTGATGACATCTTTTACCTGCTCAAGAAGATTTTCATTTGTCCACCATGGATCTCCATTGACACCAGGGTAAATGATTTTTCTCACATCTCATGCTATTTTTCCATCACTGCCCTGAGCAATAAGTCATCCACTCTGACTGCTGATAAAGTCAGACACATGAATTAGTTGTCCTTGCCCTTTCTTTCTCAGTGGTTGCTCACTAGTGCGTAGCCTTCAATTTTGTCAGATAATTGATAAAACAAATATTGGTATGAGTCTACCATGCATTGTGTGTATTGTCATTTGCATGAAACAAAAATTCATCATGGAAATACCCTATGATTGGTTGTTCACCTGGCTTTAATTCAGACTCGACACAATGCAAATCAGAACCATCAAAGTGCACCATTCGTCTTTCATACTCTTGCATTGCAGGTAAAAAAACTTCTTGGTGATATTTCACAACATCAGCACATTCATGACCATCCATATAATCCCCCTTTCAGATCACAGTTCTTCGCCAACCAAGTTTGATTAACCATTGCTGTGCAGTGCACTCACAGATTGGCTGTTTAGGAGTATGCCCAAGTTTGGGAATATTAGGTAATGATTCTGAATTGGCAGTTTGCTGAGCCACCTCGCCTCTCTATGGACAACTGTTCAAAGACCTGGTAATGGTGAGCAAGTGCTTGAATACACTGTGTAAACCATGTTCCGGCCCCTTGATGCCACTGACATGCAATCTCCAAGCTTGCAGTGATCTGAGTGACCCCCTTGATGTGAAGTGTGGCGAAATTTGAGAGAATCATGAGTTTATTGATTTGGGAGAGTGATAATTTATGATGCTTCATCTTCAGATCAAGCTGGATTTGAGCACAAAGAGTCTCCCAGTCACAGATTTCACATATGGGTGCACCCACAGCCTCGTAAAGTTCATCCTTCCAGTCTTCGAGATCAGCCTCTGCATCTCCATTGTGTTCTCCCTCTTCAACTTCAAATTCCCCAGTAGCATCTGATTTGAGTTCTAAGCCATTCCCAACAGATTTACAATCTGTGCTTGAATCTGACAAAACTGTGGCACTTCATGGCTGTCCAATGCTGGGCAGAGTTCCTGTGGTCTCAGGCTGCAACAATGGCTCCAGTGCTGTGGGCCCAGGTAAAACTTGAATTTCTGACCTGGAGCTGAGATCCAATCATGTTGAACAATTGCTGACCTTGGACCTGCTCTGAACTGGCTCAGGCTGTTGCACAGACTCCTTGCCAGTAGAAGGTAGGCAGCTGATGTTAACGCCAAGCTCAAGTTCCTGGTAACCACAAAGCCTGAGGAGGATCTCACAAAGAGTTGCATCACTCGAGTAAAGGTTATGAGAAAGAGGAGATTCTCTTAGTCACTCTTTCAGACTAAGGTCACTAGATAACTGAGCTATAATTGTGCAGAACTACATTAGTTTCTACTGGTACAGATGTATGGATTTTTATAGTTACTATGGCGCACGGACCACGACCACAAATGGAAGGTATCATGCTCTGAGGTGGAAGAGCGGAATAAAGTGCCTCATGCATCTGAAACAATAGCGGAGATGAAATACACATGTTGTTGAAACATGCGCCGAAACAACAGTGAAACACGACCAGAAACAATAGCGGAAATGAGATGCATGTGTTGTTGAAACACGTACCGAAATAACGGTGAAACAAGAGCGGAAAAGGATGAACTAATTGGAATCTGAAGAAGCGGTTAAAAGGTGAACATGCGAAAAGATGAACCTAGAGGGGTTCAAAGAAATGAAAGAAGTATATGATCTGTTGATTATGCAACTCCGCATTTGTACCTTGACCGTAACATTACCCCCTTCGTAGAGTGGAGCCACTGGAACCACTAACATCCTACACCGAATCTCCACCAGTGTTGCATTCAATTGCATCAGCAACATCCCTGTCCTCCTGGTTGGGTGGTTGATAGTAATCCTTGTCATTGTCTGGACAGTCCCGTTCCACATGACCAATATGGGAGCAAATGCAGCAGGTGTGGAGGGACAGGCAGTCATAACCAGGGTGTCCAGTTCCATGGCAGTGGTCGCAAACATAATTGGGGCAGTTACAGTAATGATGACGTGCCAATGTGCAGACAGGACAGGGGAGAGGGGGAAGTTGTGCAGTTGAAGGAGAATTTCCATGACGATTTCGTTCAGACTGGGATGTAGATTGTCTGGGAGCGAGGAAAGCCAATTGTTGAGATGGGGGAGGGGCGCTGGAAATAGAGGGAGGATATGGTTGGGTTGGTGAAGTTGTGATGGAGGAGCGTCCCCGATGACTGCAGCTACTGCGGGAGGATGTAGGAGAAGATGATGTCGTAGGAGTAGTACGAGAGGTCGAACGAAGGGGATTGGTGAGGTCAATAGATGGGGGTCCGGTTGTACGGATGCAGCTACTGCGGGAGGATGTAGGAGAAGATGATGTCGTAGGAGTAGTACGAGAGGTCAAACGAAGGGGATTGGTGAGGTCAATAGATGGGGGTCCGGTTGTACGGATGGCCACCTGCCTAGGGGGGATAGTGATGTTGACAGGGGGCAAGGTGGGGGCTCTGACGCGTCTGGTTGGAAAGGGGGGAAATGCATTGGGGTAGCGACGAGTAGCTTCTAGGGCATAGATCTCTTGTTGATTATTGGTTAGTGACATCCACCAAGGGTGCATAGGGTCCCATAGGTGGGCAGGGTGAATAGTAGGGATGAGATCTGGGAAGCGAGAGTGTTGGAGAGACTCCAGGATGAGGGGTTGCATTTCGTTGAGGGAGGAGTTGATAGCTCCAGATGGTACAGTGGCACATCAGGAAAAACCTCCACTTGATAATTGTATGAAATTGTTACTATTTATGACAAATATAACAAATATTCACTATTTATACAAAAATTCTGACATTTTTGATAATTTATGACAATTTTCTAAAGGCATGATAAAATTTGTGATAAAAAAGTGTACAAAAGTTTACTAAAAAGTTGTAAAAAAGTGCACTAAAAAGTGTACCAAAATATAGTAAGAATGTGTAGTAAAAATGTATATAAAAGTGTACTAAGGAGAGTGTACAAAAGTGTAGTAAAAAGTGTACCAAAGGTTGTCAAAGTATACTAACAAATATATAAAAGAGTACCAACAAGGGACCAAAGTGTAGCAGAGTGTAGAAAAAAGTGTACCAAAGTGTAGTAAAAAGTGTAGCAAAAGTGTAGTAAAAAAGCATACAAAAGTGTACCAACAAGTGTATCAAAGTGTAGAAAAAAGTGTACCAGAGTGTAGAAAAAAGTGTAGCAAAAGTGTAGTAAAAAAGCGTACAAAAGTGTACCAACAAGTATAGCAAAGTGTAGAAAAAAGTGTAGCAAAGTGTAGTAAAAAAGTGTAGCAAAAGTGTAGTAAAAAGCGTACAAAAGTGTACCAACAAGTTTACCAGAGTGTAGAAAAAAGTGTAGCAAAAGTGTAGTAAAAAAGCGTACAAAAGTGTACCAACAAGTATAGCAAAGTGTAGAAAAAAGTGTAGCAAAGTGTAGTAAAAAAGCGTACAAAAGTGTAGTAAAAAAGTGTACCAGAGTGTAGAAAAAAAAGTGTACAAAAGTGTAGTAAAAAAGTGTACAAAAGTGTACCAACAAGTGTACCAGAGTGTAGAAAAAAGTGTAGCAAAAGTGTAGTAAAAAAGCGTACAAAAGTGTACCAACAAGTATAGCAAAGTGTAGAAAAAAGTGTAGCAAAAGTGTAGTAAAAAGCGTACAAAAGTGTACCAGAGTGTAGAAAAAAGTGTAGCAAAAGTGTAGTAAAAAAGCGTACAAAAGTGTACCAACAAGTGTAGCAAAGTGTAGAAAAAAGTGTACCAGAGTGTAGAAAAAAGTGTAGCAAAAGTGTAGTAAAAAGCGTACAAAAGTGTACCCACAAGTGTAGCAAAGTATAGAAAAAGATGTACCAGAGTGTAGAAAAAAGTGTAGCAAAAGTGTAGTAAAAAAGCGTACAAAAGTGTACCAACAAGTATAGCAAAGTGCAGAAAAAAGTGTAGCAAAGTGTAGCAAAAGTGTAGTAAAAAAGCGTACAAGAGTGTACCAACAAGTGTAGCAAAGTGTAGAAAAAAGTGTAGCAAAGTGTAGTAAAAAAGCGTACAAAAGTGTACCAACAAGTCTACCAAGGTGTAGAAAAAAGTGTAGCAAAGTGTGGAAAAAAGTGTAGCAAAGTGTAGTAAAGAAGCGTACAAAAGTGTAGCAAAGTGTAGTAAAAAAGCGTACAAAAGTGTACCAACAAGTGTATCAAGGTGTAGAAAAAAGTGTACCAAAGTGTAGAAAAAAGTGTACCAAAGTGTAGTAAAAAAGTGTACCAAAGTCTACCAACAAGTCTACCAAAGTGTACCAGAGTGTAGAAAAAAGTGTAGCAAAGTGTAGAAAAAAGTGTAGCAAAGTGTAGTAAAAAAGCGCACAAAAGTGTACCAACAAGTCTATTAAGGTGTAGAAAAAAGTGTAGCAAAGTGTAGTAAAGAAGTGTACAAAAGTGTACCAACAAGCCTGCCAAGGTGTAGGAAAAAGTGTAGCAAAGTGTAGAAAAAGGTGTAGCAAAAGTGTAGTAACAAAGCGGACAAAAGTGTACCAAAGTGTAGAAGAAAGTGTAGCAAAGTTTAGTCAAAAAGCGAACAAAAGTCTACCAACAAGCCTACCAAGGTGTAGTAAAAATGCGGACAAAGTGTACCAGAGTGTAGTAAAAAAAGTGTATCAAAAGTGTACAAAAAGTGTAGTAAAAGCGGTGTGTTAACACTTTCAATACTGTCTGTACACTTTATT
>JBBPTK010000770.1:0-11537 GCA_038094135.1 Spongiforma cf. squarepantsii
CCGGTCATGTACTACACAGCCCAAGGCAACCGGTTGCCAAAAAGACCGGTTGCAACCAGTTGGCAACTGCAGTTGCGAATTTTCAAAACAAGGCAACCTGCAACTGCAGTCCTATCGCAACCAGTTGTGGTCCAGTCCGGTTGCCAGTTGCGCAACCAGTTCGCAACTGGACTTTAAAACACTACTCAAGGACGTGTTCACCTCCACTCCCATCCTCGTCCATTGGGACCCCGACGCGCCCCTTACCATCGAAACCGACGCCTCCGACTACACCATCGCTGGTATTCTCTCCCTCACCTCCCCCGATAAAGAACTCCACCCCGTTGCATTCTTCTCTCGGACTCTCACTGGAGCCGAGCTGAACTACGATACACATGATAAGGAGCTCCTGGCAATTTTCAAGTCATTCAAAAACTGGCATCACTACCTGGAAGGATCCACGCACACCATCGATGTCATCACGGACCACAAAAACCTTGAGTATTTTGCTTCTACCAAGCTCCTTACCCGTCACCAAGTGCGATGGTCAGTTCCTTTGTCAGTTCAACCTCTCCGTTTGTTACCACCCCGGGAAACTCAGGGCTAAACCCGATGCCCTTACTAGACGCTGGGACATCTACCCCCAAGAGGGGGATAGGAACTTCGCTTGAGTTGGCAATCCAGATAATTTCAGGCCCATCTTCACCCAAGAACAGCTCGCGACATCCTTCCAAGCCTCTATTCTTGAAGAACCCTTACTCTGGGCTTCACTCCTGGTTGACATTGACAGACTCTGCTCGGACATTCTGTCCTCCCTCCCCAGTGATCCAGTTGCATCCCCACTCCTTTCCTCCGATTCTCTAGAACCTTGATGGACCATATCCCCTGAAGGTTTCCTCCTATGCGACAATCACATCTATGTCCCCAACGATGCCGATCTCCATCTCCATGTTCTCCGGACTTTCCACAACCACCCTACAGCTGGCCATTTCAGGCAGAACCAAACTCTCGAACTAATCTGACGTGAATACACCTGGTGTTACGTTATGTTCCCTTTTCTTCTCACACCGTGGCTGTACTACTCATTTCCGCTCTTCGCTCGGCTTGCCACCGCCTCGTTACTTAACATCGTGTACATCTTAGCTTCTGATCTTCGATCGGCTGTACCACAGCCCCGTTGCTTCTTTCTTCCATCAGAATACATAGCCTTCCGCAGTCCGCAGTACTCACTGCCTTCCGCAGTCCGCAGTACCACTGCCTTCGGACTAACCCATATAGTAACTCCAGTCTTCTATATAAACCCTGGTAGTTACTCTGTACTTCCTTAACTTCGACCTACTTGGTCTCTCGTTGCAATCTACCTTGAAACCCTCAGAAACCTTGTGATCAAGTTCTAACTTGTTCAATCCTTGAACCCTTGATCTTTTACCAAGTCGCTTGCTTACCTCGACGTGACTCTTCGTGAGTTCCTCGGTAACAAGCTTAACACCTGGCCCGGAATCCGAACATTCGTAAAAGACTATGTCAGTTCCTGCACAACCTGTTCCCGAGCCAAGGTTCCCCGTCACCATCCATTCAGACTCCTGAAACAGCTCCTGGTCCTGGAGAAACCATGGAACTCCATATCCATGGACTTCATCAAGCAGCTCCCTTCTTCATCCAGCTTCACAGCCATCCTCGTGGTCATCGATCGTCTCTCAAAACAAGCCATATTCATTCCCACCTATGACACGGTCACTTCCACAGAACTAGCCAAGTTATTCCTGATCAACAACATCTTCTCTAAGCATGGAGTCCCCTCCCACGTCACCTCCGATAGGGGCTCCAAGTTCGTTTCGCATTTCTTCCGATCCCTTGGTAAAGCTCTAGACATGTGCTTCCACTTCACTTCCGGATATCATCCCGGAGGCAATGGACAAACAGAACGCGCTAACCAAACTCTTGAGCAATACCTTCAGATGTACACGAACTACCAGCAGGATAATTGGTCGGAACTCCTTCCCCTCGCAGAATTTGCATATAACAATGCTCCTAGCGCTATGACCAGTGTCTCCCCCTTCTTTGCCAATAAAGGATACCATCTGAACTTCTCTGTCCACTCTGGGCTCTCCCTCATGTCTTCCTCAGCTCAGTCTTATGTCACCAATCTCGATGAGCTCCATGAGTATCTCCAATCGGAGATGTTGGAAGCCCAAAAACACTACCAGATTCCAGCAGACAAGAAGCGATCCCCAGCCCCGGACTTCAAGGTCGGAGATCAGGTATACCTCAAGGCTAAATACATTCCTTCCAAACGTCCCTCTAAGAAACTCTCTGATAAATATTTAGGTCCCTTTTCTATTATATCACAAGCTGATTCCCACTCTTTTACCCTCTGTCTTCCTGATTCTATGCATGCTATTCACCCAGTTTATCACGTTTCTCAGCTAGAACCTTGCATTCCGAATTCAATCCCGAACCATGTCCAACCTCTGCCACCTCCCGTTGAGGTCGACGGAGAACCCGAGTACGAGATCGCAGAGATCCTAGACTCCAAGATCGACTGGAGAAGGTGTCACTGCCAACTCCTTTACCTCGTATGTTGGCTTGGTTATGAAGGAACAGATGAAGAGACTTCCTGGCTCCTCGCAACGGAGCTAGGGAATGCCTCAGAACTTGTATCGGACTTCCATGCGAAGAACCCGACAAGGCCCAGGCCACTCTGATGTTCTCCTTTTCTTTCTCTCGTTCTTCTTACTTACTTCCTGCTCCTTCACTTCGGAACTCCGTTCACATTACATTTTCCAAAGAAAAAGAAACAAAGAAAATTTCTATCTACTCCTCCATTTCCCCATCTCCATCCTCATCCTCACTTCCTGATCTGTTGGTCTCCTCTGTCTGCACCTCAATCTCCTTCCTCTCTTTCTCCTTGGTCTCCCCCCAAGATCCCGCCCTCATCTCCGCCATCTCCCACCAGATCGCCGATACCTCTTGGGTGACCGTGGAAAGCGATCCTGCGATCTGTCTTGCCATGTCCAGCAATGCCGTGCTGGCACCCCCGGTCCAGTACGGAGCAGGAGGGACCAGCACCTCCGCCTTCTTCTTCTTCCGTGGCTCAGAAGCCCACGACTCCCCGTCGTCTTCCTC
Organism: Spongiforma cf. squarepantsii; assembly: GCA_038094135.1. NCBI lineage: Eukaryota > Fungi > Basidiomycota > Agaricomycetes > Boletales > Boletaceae > Spongiforma > Spongiforma cf. squarepantsii. The sequence goes on from JBBPTK010000770.1 coordinate 3,106, forward strand.
ACCCTCCGCTCTCTCGACCCGCTTGCAGGTCAGGTGCGCCTTCACGCACCCCTGACATGCCAATGCTCTCACTTCCTGGCCACCAGCGGCAAGCACTCCTCACCCTTCCGGAGGCACCTCTTGCAGGTCCTCCACCCCAAGGAGTTACCCCTCTTCCTCTTCGGGGCCCAAGGTGGTGCCTCCTCCGATCCTTCCCGTCAGACAGCTCAATAATTTCCTAAAGAACTCCGTTAATCCCGCTCACGCTCCATCAGGTCACTACGCACCTTGTCCTTCCCCTTCCCCTTCTCCTTTTCCTTTTGGGCCTCTTCTGCCCTTCTCATTGCAGCCTCTTCTGCCCTTCTCATTGCAGCCTCTTCTGCCCTTCTCATTGCAGCCTCTTCTGCCCTTCTCATTGCAGCCTCTTCTGCCCTTCTCATTGTGGCCTCTGCTGCCTTCACCCGCTCGGCCTTTTCCTTGGCCTCCTTTTCTGCCCTCTCCTTTGCCACCTGCTCTTCCTCCTCGTGCCTTCGGGCCTCCTCCTCTTCTTCGCGTCTTTGGGCCTCTTTAGCCTCCCGCGCCAGTCGTTCCTCCTTGGCTTTCTTCTCTGCCCAGAGTCATTTGATCTCCTTCATTCTGGCCTGGAGGGCGGCCATTTTGGCGTCGAAATCGGAGGTTGAGGGCATGGCGTTGTCAAGTGGTGTAGAGATGAAAGTTAAGGAAGAAAAGTTAACGTTCAACTCCAACGCGCACCCCGGCTCATATAGACCATTTCAAGCTCCGACTTCACATGCTTGTGGTCACCACGGAACTCCATCCATTGTTCTTAGCCGAGTCAAAGCGCATCCACCTCCACCTTTGTTCCTATCGGTCCTCGAGGGCTCATCCCTAATTGGAGGGCACTGTCATATCCATTCCCGACCGTCCATGCCCTTCTCCGGTCTTCTCTGGATTGATTCCAACAATTTTACCCTTGGAGTTGTTCTGTCTCTATCAGACTTCCATTATACTGCCACCCTTTCCTTTTATGTAGTTCCTTGTACTTATTCCACAGCCTCCGCTTAGGACTTCCGCAGTCCTGAGCGATTACTCATTCCACGTTCTCTCTTAGTCATGATTTCTAATTCCTTACTCATGTCCTCCATTCCTCATTACGAACTCCAATCGGAATCCTAGTATATAAACTCTACGTATTCCAATGTACCTTCCTTAGTTCAAATATTAACGTTAAACATCTAAGTCTCTTCCGACTTCTCCTTACCTCCAAAATCCGAGGACCGTAGATCAACAAGAGCGCGACACATATGTCCTGTGCCAATGTCCTCATCTCGGACCTCCGTTCCCTCTGTCTCGGACTCCTGTCCATATCATCTCTGACCACTTTCCTCTGTTCCCCTTTGGCCTCCCTCGGACTTAGGTCCGGAAGATCCAGACTTGACAATATCAGATAAATCACTTGAAGCATGAAATGTTGCAATTGCAAATGGAAAAGAATATGCTAGTTCTTTGATTTGTGGATAGCTTTGATGGAGGTGCATAGTATTTTTTTGATGGTAGACAAATTCTGAGACAAGATCTTGCAAAATAAAGTTGACTTTACAGGGTACATTTATGTCTGCTGCAATTTCTTCAAGAGTTTGATGCTGGCATGGTACTATTCAATAAAGATTATACTATGTCTTAATGTATTTTATGCAACATAAAGAACTCACCATGATATCATCAATGATACCATACTCTTGCCAAAGTACATGTGAACAAAGTTTTTCCATAAGGAATTTTCTAAATGCATGATCACAGTCATCCAAATTCTTCCAATTTGCAGTACATCTAAAGGAAATCAATCAACTTTAACATAAAACTCAATCATTTAACTTACTTTGCACACCATCCTTGTACTATACAGGCTAGCAAAACTTGCTCTGGATAGTCTGCAATATATGGACCTAGCCATAGATAGCTCTTCTATAATGACCATCTGCACACATGATAACATGTGGCTTAAGCATAGTAGGATGCATGGACTCTAGAATGGCCTCAAGAGATACATGAAATAGATGTCTTCTGAAGTTTCTGAAATCTGCATCAGATTCATGTTCTTGGTCAGCTATAGTCATATAATGAGGTTAGTTTATATGTTTTTTTCTCACTATTATCAAAATAGTGCTTACTTTTTGGAATAGAAAGGAACCCCACAAGACTAACAGCATCTTCATGTGCATGGCACATATTGTTGTGAATATTTCCATTGGATATGTATAATGGATAGTACTGATTGTTACCAGTAGCCACTGAATCAGTTGTTTTGTCTGAGCCTAATATTACAGGTACAAATATTGCCCCATGATTTTCTGGCTCTTTGGATAACTCATTCTGTATTATATCATGTTAGTTCAATGCAGGCCTGATATTATGTATGAGACACTTACACATCTCTCCCATGCCGAATTACCAGTCATGAAATCAGACCACTTTCTCTCATGGTTTTCTTCAAATACTTGACAAGGTGCATAATCTATGTGTCCATCAAAGGCTGGATTTCCCAACTGCTGATTAATAAGTGCTTGAGGATTTCAAAACCAAACTTTATATGTGGCTGTCTTCCAAGGAGGTATAGCAAGATCATCATCAGGCAAACTTGTGGCCTCTAGATGTTGTTAAGTAAGCCACTGCCATGGTGCTCCCCCTTCTGGAATTGCATCAATTGTTTGATGCATATCTTCATGATTTGCAAATGGTGGAGTACCATTTTCACCTAACAGTGCTGCCCAAATATGCATCAGATCATCTGTATCCCTGTTTGACATTTGATTTCAAGTGAAAATAAAGTCTGCAAGCTCAAAGTGAGGTCTACTAGCAAATGGTTCCCATGGATTTTTTTCTGGTGCAAAGAACTCATTTCCTTTGTAGTCCACTTTGGTACCTAAGTTGAAAGACAGATGAATTAGTTTGATTGATATTACATCAGAACAAATTTACCATCAAGTATTGGATGACTGATATAATAAGCTCCTTCAGGAAGCTCATCATCACAAATAGTCTGAGAACACAAGCCTGGATCATGGATACTACTAGTAGTAGTATGTTGTTGAGGTCTAGTCTGTTGGGACAGATGACTGCCAGCATGTACTGTCTTTTTGTGTTTTGAGAATCCAGCTGCTGATTTAAATTCTTGTCTACATGCTGGGCCCACTGGATCAAGACAATAGTATTTCTGAGGGTTGATAGGAACTGCCATGAGGCAATACTCAGTAATCCAGCTGTGTTTACTAGCTCTGTCATGTGGAACACTGACTTGTGTGACATGTCTCAATTTGTCTTTGTCACATCATTTGTCTTTCAAGTCATGTCATTTGTCTAAGTTGTGACATGTGTCATTTGTCTTTGTCATGCATTTGTCTTTGTTGCATTGTTTGTCCTCTGGGCCAACTCTGCATGCCTCATCAACCTCATGCTGGTACAAACTCACAAAGACAATAAAAAGAAACATCTAGACTTGCCCAACTTACCTGAATCTCATCAGCACACCCAAGTTGCCTCTGTCAAGGGAAGTAGGTCCTGTTCAACTGTCAGGCAACCACTGGGATGCTGTCAGCCAGATTGCAAGAGTGGAACATGAACTTACACTCAAGCAACAGGCAGCTGCCCACAATGCAAGGAGACCAGCCCTACCATCAGGAGATGACAAAGGGAATTAGTAAAGCTATGTGTTGAGAACAAGATGTACTGAATAAGATGACAAAGTAAAGAGGAAGTACAGTCACATGTAGATCGGTGACTGGATAAGTGAAATACCAGATGACATAATAAGGTCAGAGTCAGAACTAAATAGAGATGGGTCAGAATAGAAGCAGAGGTAACTATAATCAGGCAGAGTTTATCTAAGATGGAGTGGAGATGTCACAGTTGTGACATGGTGGAAGCTTCAAGGTCAACTTGGCCAGCACTCATGGTTTTACAAGGTGGAACATAGGCTCCAATGAAGCACTGACCATATGGGCAGACAGAGGAAAGTATCTGGCCCATCTGGATTACAGTGATAGTCTGACCCATTTATCTGATCTGCAGTGTATCTCAAATTGATTGATTTGGTGCATACCCATAATCAGTCAAGGGCTGCCAGTACTGCATGGTCTATATCCTACATGGTACATTCTTTGTTTTCCTTGTTCCATTTGTTGATGATTGTATCAACTGATCAATCATAGTCAGATCTGTATGCCACAACCCTTGATATTACTGTTATCTTTAGTGTTGCATACAAGTGAGCAATATTTTGTCCCACAGTGGATGAGACAGGCTAACTGACTGTCTTGTAGCACCCCATTTTGGTGGAAAACCACATACCAAGTGCCTTTTGGTCTGCCTGAGTGTCCCTCTTGCAGATGCATTTGCAAGGTGAGAACTGGGTTGATCATATGTGAGCACTGATCATGACCCCAATCTTTCAATCAACATCACTGGATAAGTAAACAATGTGAATAGACATTTTTTTAGATCACTGATCACCAGTGTGTCATATAGATTCCCAATGGATTGCAACCTGCCATTATCAACTTGTGTACAGAGTGCATCCTCATGACCCCATGGATTCTTGTGAGCCACTCAATACTGGCAGTGTCTTCTTGCAACCCACCATTATCAACCTGTGTACACAGTGCATCCTCACAACCCTGTGGATTCCACTTGTTGATGCTTGTTCACACTTGCAAGTAGCTCATATTGATATTGGCAGCATGTTCTCACTACCTGCCATTATCAATCCATGCATGTGATGTGTCTTTCAGCCTTCATGACCTGCTTCTTTGGTTCATGTATGGGCAGATTAATAGTGTGTATCCTTATTTTTACATGAATGTCTCACCAAAGCTGAGCACTTTCATAGTGTCCAGACAAGGTTATGTCTAGTATTCTGCCCAGTGACATATACTTTTTGCATGCCTCTGTGTCAATGTGCCCTACCTCTCAAATTTCTTCCTTGGGCATCTAACTGCATCTAGCCACTCTTCTGCCTCTGAGTTGTAGTTAGCCTTCTCCTCTGCCAATTCATTCCCATCTTTGGTCATGTGACACTGTGAAACAGGTTCATGGCTACTGGGGCTGGCATCATGAGCAACCAATTGGTATCACTCATGAAATTGTTTATGTTGCTGTTCATTGCATGCTAGTGGAGGGCTGCCTGTAGTTGTTTATTTCATGATCAAAGTAGAGGTTGTGTGATGGCTGCAAGTGTCACTGGCCTCAACCTGCTCCAATCAAAATGACTCAATCAGGCATGTGCAATAGTGAGTTGTGTCTATACTGGTTGGCATTTTCACTGATATCCTTCACATGCTTAGCACAGATCCAGTTGTATCTCTTTGTATTCATTTGGGTGCCATTACTGCAAGAAGTATCTGCTACCTCCTCCCCTTTGATGCTGCTTCCTCTTGGATACATCTTCTCTTCCTTCATGATTGCCATGATGTTTGGCTTACTCCTCTATACTACCCTAACTTCATATCTTCCTCTGTCTTCTCTCCATGCCAAACTCAGTAATTTTGTCTGTCCTGTTGTGAGTGCATTAGCATTTGTGCTTAGTGCCCACTCACATGATGAGCAAGTGCAGTTTTGGGCACTTCATTCCTTTGAAAGTGTCAGTATGTATTACCCTGTCATGGTACAGGATATGTTGAGGGGGACCTTGATCTCCAACAAGTATCACACCAGAGTTGGTATTGTCCTTTCTTTATGCTCATCTTTTCTCAGTAATCAACCACTTGCACCTGGGGACCCTTGTTCACTTTATTCTTGTAGTTATCAGCACTATTCCATGTCCCATTTGATGTCTTCATCATAATATCTCTGGTGGGTGTCTTGTCAGCCCAGAGTGGCATTCTTTCCACCACATATCAAACTTGAATTGCCATACAAGGTACTCAAGAAGCCCAGAGAGGTATGATAACAGTGTATTTTGCTGACTGTCTATGTTCAACACTAACCAGAGCTAATCTTGTGATTTTGAAGCCTTTAATAATGACAGTTTGATTCTCACAGGGGCATGAGCAGAAATCCATGGAAAACAAAGAGTCGAGATTGTAAGCTTGGTCATCAGTCTGAAGCCTGATTGTTGCCTGAGATGAATTCTTATTGTCTGCCAAGATGGTAGGAATTTGCCTGAGTGCTTGGCCAAAAGCCTTGGCTGTGATAGCCTTTTCCTCCTTGACCTTTCATGCAGCTTCATCCACTGCACAGCTCATCAATATCTCCAAGCATCCATCACCAAGGATGACTCACATTTCTTTTACCATCTGTGACAGCACCAGTGCATCATGCAAGGAACATTTGGCTTCATCAACCATCCGGTGCATGGAACCATGTAGGATCACAGTGCAAACTTCACCAGCTGCAATGGCCAAAAATTCAATGAGCTATGACTTTCGATCCGCAAGGACAACAGTCCATGTATGACCCACTCACCTCGTCCTTGCAGATGATGATCTCCTCAAACAACTTGCATCTTCCAACCTTGACAAGATCAGATGGATCAAATATACTTGCAATCTCACTGCCTGTGATGAGTGAAGTGAAAGGTGTTCTTAGTGTTTAAAAGTCCGGTCCAGTCTGGTTTTTTGGCTTCCTAATGAGGCAACCAGACTGCAACTGGTTGCAGAATTTTTCCAAATAAGGCAACTGGCAACCAGACCAAAACAGACCGGTCCACGCGCTGTCCGCATCTGGTTTTCACGCTTAGATGTGGCTGAATGAAATGTATATATGATTCCTAGCTAAATTTTGAGCTACTAACGTCGAAAATCGGTTCAGAAACGGGCGAGATATGAGTATTTTCGGCGGACTTGTCATTTTTTGACATTCAAAAATGGTTTTTGAGTGATATTATATATGCCTCAAATAAATTCCAAAAAATTCGGAAAAATTACCAAATATTACCCAATATGGTAATATACATAGGAGGTTGCTGTACACTGGTTGCAACTGCAGTCTTTTCCATCTGCAACTGACACAACCAGCAACTGCAGTCCAGTTGCGATCAGTTGCAGTCCAGTCCAGTTGCCAGTTGTGCTACCAGTTCACAACTGGACTTTAAAACACTAGGTGTTCTACACCTTCAAAATCGGCATGCTTGATAACCAAGATGGCTTTCTCTGCGAGTAGGGACCTGGTGATCATATATGAACTGTTGATTAGTGAAACAGTTGATGCCATGGGATGTGATGGCTTCCACTTTTTTTCTTGCTCTGCCAGCTTGCTAGTAGAATTGACAGGCTTGACATGGGCCCAAAACACCTTGATTTTGTCGGTATCCATTGCTAGTAGTAACTCTCAGAATGATGAATGTCACATGACATGAACACTACTCACAAGTATTATTGGTGATCAAGATCCTGATGTTCTCCATTCACTTCAGTGAATTGACCACAGTTGATTTGTCAAGAGAACAAACCCAACAATATCATCAGGTACATGTTGTAGACATCTCAAGTAGCCATTCATCAAGATATGAATTGGTCAGCTTGCCACTTACTTTTTTGATGATCTGGATGTGCTTAAAATCTGCCGAGCCCTAACAAGAAACAGTCAAGCACAAGGCATGTCACTGCAAAAATGTACCCACCTTGAGTCAAAGAACAGTATTGATGGCCAGATTCACAAAGTAATCCTTGTCTTGTGGGAGTAATTTCAACAACAGAGTCATCCTAGCAATATTGAGCAAATCTTGTTGGAACTGCGTCAGATGAGATCTACACAATGCACCATCCTCTCAATCACACTTCAGAAAAAGCAAAAGAGAAAGATGCATGCATGATTGACTGCCACCTCTTCCAATGTGCCCAACATCACCCTAGTCACCAACAATACCCCTCTGCAGATCATTTGAGAATGGATTTTCATCACAATCAACTTTCTGCCTCTCCCAACAGTTCTGAGGCCAAGATGCACATGGACATTGTTCCATCACTGATTTTGTCATCTTGGACTTTGGAGATGCTGAACTGGATCTTAATACACAACTTGTGGCAGGGAGATCTTGACACTGAGTAATTTTGCTGCAGGAATGTTCACAGGTCATGTTGGAGCATCAGTGAGGTGTGGTAATGTTGTTCAGAGGTATAGACAACAGAGTTGGTGCACACAATGGCAAGGGATGTGAGTTCTGACCCTGAGCAAGCAATGTGATCTGGCTCTGCTCCATTCCTTTCCACATTTCTGCTCATTCATCTGTCCACACCTGTCCTCATGAATGTCAGAGGTTCCAGTTGGTCCCTGAGTGTCATGGTGTGTGTCTTTTCCATCATTCTAATCTTGAGTATAACCTCATCATCTTGTCAATTCCAGCTCTTGGGAAGGGAATGTTACATAAACACCATTCTGGGAGAGGTATCCCCTTTTCATCATACACATTGCCTTGGGTGTTGCATGAAGAGTTCTTTTTCTTGCAAGTGAAACTACAT
>JBBPTK010000771.1:0-11530 GCA_038094135.1 Spongiforma cf. squarepantsii
ACTGCTGACGGGATCTCGCAGGAACGCTTGGACGAGAGTGTACGTACGGCGGCTAAACATGTTGCGGGGTTGAGTGCCGTGTTGGATGAAGGACATCCAGTGCGCAGTGTCGCGCTTGCAGAGCTAGGCAAATTGTTGGCTGTGGACGAGCCGTCGCCATCGACGACGGCGGCGACTGGCACCACCTTTCCACCTAGCGGTCCGACGAGGCTTAAGATGGCATGCGAGACACTGTTAAAGGCACGGAATGAACTGTTGGTAGGATTCGGTCGGGAGAACGAGGGTGGGGAGGTGGGGAAGGAGGTGAGGGAATGTGTTGTGGCGTTGGAAAAGGAGTTGGGAGTGTGGACGACAGGTATACGGAACGCGTTGGAGGACGTGCCGGTCAAGCGTGCCCCTCGAACAACTTGAATTTGGTGTTTAATACGAGTTCGTGTACGATGTAATACTGAGATCGGGATGTACATAAGTATCGTGACTTGAGCAACGATTGTGTCTGCTTTGGGCCGTATGAGAATAACTCTGAATCGAGCTGTTTTCGTGGACCATTTTCATGAAGCTTATAGGTCTACAGAGAAAATGGACAGCAAAAAAATGTCTCTCTGGCGGGGAGTCGAACCCCGCTCTCCCGCGGTCTAGTGAGCAACACCTTGACAGGCGGGTGTACTATCCGATATACTACCAGAGACATGTTAAGAAGCCTTATGATTGGTGACAAGGTTTGCCTGGCTTCGCCACGGCAAGTATGTGGCCAAGAAGGCCATGGAAGACCATTCGTCATACAGTAATATACTAAGTCAAGCTGAATGTATGGAATGTGGCAACCTTGATCCCATCAACTTCGCCAGTTTCTGTGGCAAGTGAAAACAACAAAACTAATGTACACACTCAATAGGCCTTCTAAGACAGAGACGATTCAACAACATTAGCGTGGTGCGTTTGACGATCGTGGACTCGATACTACCCTTCTTGACTCTGTTGAGCTCATCCATGTTGAAGGAGACGCAGCCTAACGAAACTTGTCTCTTAATGATGAGACGTACAACGAGATCCACGATTCAGTGTCGGGGATTACTATCCACAATGAGTGCAAGCAGCTCGATTTCAACTTGGCACTCTCGTCTTACGAGTCGAACATGAGGGGGACATGGCACTTGATCGACCTTGGGCGTGCATCGAAGCAGGTGGTCTCAAAACCCCAGGTCAGGCCGGGCTTTCGAGGGCCTGAGCCCTTAGTAAAGGGTCGGGCTTGGGCTTGGGCTTGGGCTTGGGCTTGGGCTTGAGCCCAGGCTGAGACGATCGCTACGACGACGACAACACGTTGCAGCACGAGGGCAACAGGTGGAGGCAGGGGTGGGCCAAGAGAGAGGCCCAGACAGGGGACGAGACAGTGGCGACATTACCGCATAGTCATTGCGCTGACGGAGTCGTCGTCACGTTCGTTGTGGTGCGAGGACGAAGGGAAGGAGGTAGAGGCAAGGTGGGCCAGAGAGAGGCCCAGAACAGGGGACGATACGACGGCAACAACAATGACAACGTTACCGCGTCGTTATCGCGCTGATGTCATCATAGTCGTCCGATGCGGTATGAGGGCGAAGGGAAGAGTGACAGGTGGAGGCGAGGGAGAGGGAGGAGCGAGATGACGATGACGATGACGACGACGACGTCATCGTGTCGCTGCGCTGACATTGTCGTTGTCATCGCGTTCATTGCAACACGATGGTGAGGGCGAGTGGCAGAGGTGGGGGGAGACAGAGAGAAGGAGAGGGAGGGGCGAGAGGCGAGACGACAATGACAACGACGACGTCACAGCATCGTCGCGCTGACCTATCTTTGTTGTCTTCGTTCGACGTTCATTACAGCATTGCGGAGAGGGCGAATAGTAGAGGTGGGGGTGGGGGTGGGGGTGGACCGAGAGAGAGGGAGAGAGGGGGGGTGAGATGACGATAATGATGACGAAGTTAGACGCCGAGAACGTACGAACCGTCTATGCCAAGGGTGACAATGCAAAATCAAACATGGTAAAAACATGTACGGACAACGCACCTGAGAAATGGAGAGGTGTCATCATTGTATATGTCTCATGGTAGCTGCATGGATAGTAATTGTCTTGAGTCCGTGTGGCAACGACGACGATACGACAATACATTCGATGCATTGTCATCATCGTGGCATGTCTTGAGTGGAGTGGTACGGGAGGGCCTGAGACCGAGAATGAAACTTAACAACAGACCTGAGGCCCCGAGAGCACAACAATTAGGCTGAATGTCAACGTCAACTGAGGTTGAGAATGTACGAAATGTCTATGGCCAAGGGTGACAATGCAGAGTCAAACATGGTGAAAACGTGTGCAGATAACACACCTGAGAGCTGGAGAGGACATTGCTAATCGACTGACCTCGAGAACGTACAGAGTGTTGCCATGATGTCAACGTTGACTGAGATCGAGAATGTACGAATGTCTATGCCAAGGGGTAACAATGAGGTATCAAACATGGTGGAAATGCGTACAGACAACGCACCTGAGATTTGGAGGGGACACCAAGATATTGTTAATCAACTGATGTCAAGAACGTACTACGAAATGTCATCTATGCCAACGGATGACAATGAGAAATCAAACATGGTGGCAACGTGTACAGATAACGCACCCAAGATTTGGAGGGGGTGACACTGTGACATTGTTGATCAACGGAGGCGAGAACATACAGAGTCGAGTCTTGATCAGCACGAAGCTACGAACAATTCATCATACCTGTCAAGATTGAGATTGAAACACGGTAGCAGACAGTGTGAAATTCACTGGTCACAATAATGTACCAAAGAATAGCGACATATGCACAGTCTCGAGTAATGGTCTGTCAAGGCTTGAACAGATATGATGACATACCGAGGACCAGAGACATATCATGTAGTCACGTGCAAAGCAAAACCGAAGAAGCCAAAGATGAAAAGTGCCGACATGGGTTGTATGGGAATAGTAGTATGATGCGGGTTGACGTTTGGCTTGGAAGTGAGAGATTAAGAAGGACTCAGAATGCCAGGGTTGCCTATCGACAATGTGTCAACATCAACTGAGATCAAAAGCATGACTTACCAACGGACACCAACACGAAGACCACAGATCTCCGTGCGAATGCCAGCTGTTGCACGCAAGATTGACGTTCGTACCACGGAAACTGGCGACATCGATGGGATCAGGGGCAATCGACTGAGATCGAGGACGCAACGTACTATTGATGTGCCGGATCTCCGTGTAAATGCCGGTCATTGCACGTTGGGTAGTCGACACAGTGACGTACGTTCACAGGGATCAAGGGTCATGGTTGTATACGACCTACATCAGTAGGTGGTCAGTAGGCAAGAGAGTCACTCGAGGTGGAGGACCCACATCATCCAGAGGCAATAAACGATGATGGTGTTAGTATCCTCCGACCTCACTTTCCTCGCCACGTCATCATACCTCCCAAAAAACCAGACTGTCACTTCGATCGGAAATGGAACCTGCATCGCCTTCAACGTCATGATCTGCCCAATTTTGTAAACGGAGTTTTGTTGTTTTCGCTCGCCACAGATTGAACTGGCACCAACATCGAGGGATCAAGGGCAATCGACTGAGATGGAGAGCACGACGTACCATTGATGTGTGAGCAAAGAATGTCATGGTCACAACTTGGTAGTCGACACAGTGATGTACATTGACTGGGATCAAGGGCAACCGACTGAGATGGAGAGCACGACGTACCATTGATGCAGCGGGAACGAAGAGCGTCATGGCTTGACAAAGACATTGACGCAGGTATGATCGAGCAAGCAGAGGGCATTCAATTGTGGGGTGACAATGAGCAATCCGAGAAAACGATAGCAACGTGTAGAGATAGGCTAAGACACCCGAGAATTGGAGAGGGTGACACTGACATTGTTGATCGACTGACATCAAGAAGTTGCAGAGTGCCTGTGCCAAGGGGATGAAACGTGAGATTGTTCATGCAGACCAATCAAAGAGTGGTCATTCAGAGGTTAACGATCAAGTAAATATATAAGCGCCGAGAGACAAACACCTCAGCGAGGTTAAAACATGATGTTCATTGTCACACATATGATCGGGCATGACCCGAGATTATATTTCAGAGGTTTAATGAACGAGTAATATCAAATAGATAAGCACTGAGTACTGAGTACTGAGAAACAAACACCTCGGCACGGGTGGACAAACTCTGAGGTGTACTGTAAAATGGACGAGCTCTTATAGCTCTCGAGTAAGGTACAGAAACAGGCACGAACATGTTTCATAGAAATGAAACAAATGATATAAAAGATAAATACTAAGACGACGAATGGAGATCGATCACGAACGTCAATAACGATGACAGCTTTGTATGTTGACATGATGTCGGAGGAATGTCACGGTTGCTACAGCATAGTGGGAGGGCATGAGTGGATTGTTTGCGTGAATTTGAAATTGTATATGGGAGAGGTATAAAAGGTGTCAGCGAGGAAGGGGCAAAACACGACGTAGATAGCGTAGACACAAATAAACACAAACGAAAGCGAGGGAGAAGGATAATATACGACTAATAAGTGGACAACTTCAAGAAACTTCAATGCTGTGTGCAAATCCAACTCTACATGATGCTATTCGACCTCGCCATTTGCATTCCCTGTCGCCAGCCTCAGCTACTGAGTCCTCCTTCAGGACCTAATCCTATTTACAGTTTCCCTTTCTTTTGCACGTGACATTACTTTCATATCTTATCGTGCTTCTGTGCCAAAGATGGGTTAGTTCGTGTTCAGGTCATGGGGGGAGCGATTCGAAGCGTGTATAATTACATGAACTCACCTATATAATTCCAGGGATCGAGTTCCCCGTATCAGCTCCGACTTAATTACCCTTCGACCTGCCTACAAGCTTCGCCTGGCCCTCACCGCGATGCTGTTTTCCTACCTAGCCCACCGGCGCGCATGGTAAGGACCTTCTTCTTATATGTAGCACTGACCATATCCGAGTCCGAGTCCTGATTTGACGGTCCTTTTCATCCACAGCACCGACAAACAACGCGAGCGCGCTGAACGAATTGCAGCCCTTCCAGAGCTCTACCGCCGACCGCTGACCTCGCAAGACAAAGACATCCTCTCCCGTCCAATTGCTGCGATCGTCTTGGGCGTTCAGACCTCGTCGCTCGATCCGTCCACCGTTCTCACTGCGTATGCCAAACGCGCATTACAGGCGCACGCCCTCACCAACTGTCTCACCGAAGTCTTCATCGAACCCGCCCAGACATGGGCTCGCGAGGCCACGCGCTCAGGTCCGCTCGCTGGTGTGCCAGTCTCCCTCAAGGATTTGGTCGCGGTGCAGGGCTACGACGCTTGTATTGGATACTCTGCCTATACTGGTCGACCTATGCCATATGACGGTGCATTAGTCAGACTGCTGCGACACGCAGGCGCAGTTCCGTTCGTCAAGACGAACGTACCCGTTACCATGCTCTCGTTTGGTTCCGCCAACGACGTGTGGGGTACGACTGAAAACCCGTACAAGAAGGGGTATGGTCCGGGCGGGTCTTCTTCGGGAGAGAGTGCGCTTCTCGCATTAGGTGGTTCCAGGATCGGAATAGGCACGGATGTGGCAGGTAGCGTTCGCGTGCCGGCACATAACTCAGGGGTGTATACGATCAAGGCGAGTATGCATAGGTTCTTGAAGGCTGGGAGCGCCACGTCTATGCCTGGACAAGAGGGCGTGCCGGCTACGCACAGTCCTATGGCAAAAACGCTGGAAGATCTCGAGACGTTTTGGCGCGCCGTGTTCCAGATGAAACCATGGGAATATGATTATTCCGTGAGTGACTATTGCTTGCATGTCATCAGATACTTGACATACCTCAGGTTCTCAACATTCCTTGGAGGGAAGTAAGTCTCCCTGTTGATAGACCCATTAGGTGGGGTGTATTGTGGGACGACGGTTCGTGTGTCTTTCTAGTCTGAGAATTAAACAACCTAACCATGATTAGGTGTTGTCGCTCCCTCACCCGCTTGTCTGAGGGCACTGAAAACGGTGACCGAGGTGTTGCAGAAAAACGGACACGAAGTGGTTACTCTGTGAGATTGAAAGTTCCTTTGTCACAAATGGACATGTCTGACGCCCCCGTAGAAACTCACCTAGCCCATACGAGGGACTTCAGATCGCCTCTCAGCTTTTACTGGCTGATGGCGGCAAAACGGCTGGGAAGCCATTCCGATCCTTTGAGTCCATTGACCCAGGAATGGTTCCTGCGTTCCGTGCGCTCAGGCTGCCGCGTTTCATCATGAAAATCTATGCTTGGTATCTCAGATACATCCGCGGGGACCCGATCTATGCTGGACTGGTAGACAACTTCTACGAGAAGAATGTTCCAGAGTATCTTGCACTTATAGCCAAACGCGAGGACTATCGCGCGCGCTGGTTTAAGGTCTGGCGTGACACCGAAGTGGAAGGTGGAGCGGCAGAGAAGGGTGTTGATTTCATCCTCACGGTGCCAAATGCGTTACCAGCTCTACCTCATGGTGGGATGCGTCACGGATGGAAAGCATGTGGATATACATTTTTGTTCAATCTGGTGAGTGATTACGACCATCATTCCGTGTTTTCTAACCCTTTCTGGTTTAATGTCCTGGATCTGTACGTAGCTCGACTACAGTGCAGGTGTGCTGCCGATTACGCACGTGGAACGTACGGATGCTGTTCCAGGTCCTTTCCGAGCCCGCAACGCGATTGAACGGGAATACTATCGGATGTACGACGCGACTGCGATGGAAGGCCTTCCTGTGGGTGTGCAAGTCGTCGGTAGGCGTCTGGACGAGGAGCGTGTGCTCGAAGGTATGAAGCTGATCGAAAGGCTCATGAAGAATGCTGGCATGAGTTATACCGGGATTCCTCTGTAATACCCTGTCTTGTCTTTTGTATATCCGTGTATTTGTCGCGTGCTTTGTATATGCTTTGTGTACTCTTAGTAGTACTTGGTCTGTGTAATGGACACCGAGTCCAAAGTACTAGAGAGCAGTCCGAAGTTGACACATCATAGCGAAGAAGAGACAGCTGCCAAGGCCTGACGGGCTGTTAAGACGAACTTGAGCTTGATGCAACAGATGAACGCGCTCGGCGTGGACAAGCACGTGTACATCCTTGTCCGTTTCCGTTTTCCTGCCCTCTATATGATACATGATGGGTTTCAGGCCTATATCGGAGAGAACCTCGATCGGATGCGATGTCAGCAACCAGACGTGGCCACGCGCACACTGGTCGTCCGTGCAGGAGGGTTAATGACTGCTAATACGACTAGCATGCTTACTCCAAAGTCTGCGAGTGGCAATGATGATTGTGCTGCGAGCGACTCGATGCGGCTCATAGACAGGATGGTGTAGAGCGAGAGGCTACGAGCATCACGAAAATGGTCTAATTCTGATATGCCCGGATATCCTTGAAATTTTATGAACCTTCACTGACATCAATTGACAAGATATCTTGTTGCCACTCATGTCGCCAGTATGTGGGTATGAAGCGGGTTCAAAGACGAGTAGCAAAGCGCTGTACATGACATCTCGACGGAATTACAAACTTATGTCATTGTAGGTAGGAAGGAGAAAAGACAAAAAGAGGGAACCATCATGATCGTTACCACCATCGTGCCTCTGGCCATAGTAGAGGGCCAAACGCGACAGAAGCCCTCCAGACCTAAGAGATCAAAATTCATGTCGGCCAAACGCGTCGAGGGATTCGAGCATGGGATTACAGACCACGACTACGCCCTTTATGAATAGGGCTGGATACTCCCACACAATTGGGACTTCTAAAGCAGGCTCAGCTGCCTGGTTTAGGTTGACCGGTCGAGGACGGGTAAACATAATCCATACGGAATAAAATATGATATTATTGGCGTGATACAACAATGTCATCAGAGATGGAGCGACGCTGTGAGAAATGCTTTGAATAAAATTGATTCCTGGATAGCAGATAAATAGCTTACCCGGAGACGAGGGATACAGGACCACGGGTACATTCATCACCGCGTTCCAAGTATTTGAAGCAGCCGTTTCGAAGGACCTCAAGGTATTCATCTGTGCCGTAAAGTATCTCAATGTTGAACGAAATTGCCTATGAAAATACGTACCATCCCCTAAAAAGATGTCGTACAACACAAAACTCAGAATGTTGATCGTTGATGCCAAGGGTTTGCGGGCCCGGTGCCAGCGAGCGAGCATGTCAGAGATTTGATTCCAATTACCGTAATCGTTGACCTTGCTAAGCATCTCGACCAATATCACCACGTCATTTAGAGCAACAGTCATCCCGCCACTGGTGAAGGGATGCCGCATGTTCCAGGAATCACCGAGAAGGAAAACACCTTCCTTAGTGGTTTTCCCACCCTGTTTTATAGCAGGCAGGAACGAATTTGGTACGCGGCGCAAGCGACCTCTGTCTAACGCATCCTGGACAGGAACGCGTAGCGAAGTGGGGAGCTGAGGAATTGCATTTTGCAGGATATGTCCCTAAGATGCATGTCAACGGAGAGTACCGGAGTAAAATAAACAGTTACCTTGAGGTCTGAAGGAAGCGGATGCTTTATATCTATCAGGATTCGGGTATCGTGCTCTGATATTTGATACATGAAAACTGATCCATGGCCCTCAACGGCGGCGACAACGATATGTCGAGGCATTGGCAATTGCGCATCCTTGAGGACGGCGCTAACGAAATAACTACACGTTGAGGTCCGATTCGCAGACTTGCCCGTGACGGCATGTCTAAAGTTCGAGAAACACCCATCTGCAATGACGACCAAATCTGCAAAGATTTCTTCTGTTTCTTCTTTAGCACTAGTCCCATGGGAAGATGAGTGCGTAGCACGCACGCCGAGCACACGTTTAGTGTGTTCGCATTCTATGAGCTCGTTTACCGTCGCCTCGATGACGTCCACACCTGGTGCATTCTTGGCATATTGGCGCATGCGCATGACGAACCGGCCATGATGAAAACTGCGCCCCGGTTGTCCTTCCGGATAAGAAACATGAACCAGACGACCCGAACGGAAGAAACAATATCCGGTCTCTATGATGGAGTCAATTCCTTCCAGAGCACCTTCCAAGCCGAGCTTCTGCAACGAAGCAATACCGGAAGGCTGCATCACCTCGCCAGCGATACGGTCAGGTTCAGCAAGGCAGCGTTCGAGTAGTGCAATGCGAATAGGAGAACCACGTAATTTAGATGTGATGGTAGAGAGAGCATGGGCGAGTGCTGAACCTGCAACGCCCGCACCGACGATGATAATGTCGTAGCGGTTGGTTGGCATCTCTTTTTGCCTGATAAATTGGTTCAGTGATGGTGGTTGTCGAGAGTGAAAGGTGGACGAAACGAACCGAGTCCTGAGCCGAAAGATTTGAAGTTGACCATGCTGAAAGGTCAAAAACGGAATAATATGTAGCCACACCTATGCGAGAAAAAAATTTCACGACTCCGCGACTGGCGATGCCAGCGAGTTTTCGCTTTCCGAGTGCAGGAAGATGGAGAAGAAGATGACGGAACAGTCTGGCGATGTTGATGGCAATAGCAGAGGTAGATTTGGTATGGAGAGCATTCTCTTATTAACCAGCCTGTACGGGACTGTTGGGGTCATAGCCTGAATCTTTCCTGTCAGAACGAATCGGCGGGAAGACTTAAGTAGGATACTCAGTATGTGCTCATCGACCCCAAAGAACAACTATATTACATAAGATCAAAGTTCATTAAAATGGGCTTCAGATGAATCTAACGACATAGTACTGTAAAATCTGCTCGTCATTCAATGTGGTGGCATTTCTCTTCTTACGCTTACCATGTCCACTTCCCAGAGTCACCAAGAAGAAAACTTCGGCGATGATATACTCAAAACCCTCAGGAGATTCATGGTGAAAGATGTCCCGGGCACTCTAATATTGGCATCTTATCATTTATCCCGTTTGGTACCAAGAGAACGCCACTATGGAAGAATCAGTGCTATTGCATCGGACTTTTCTAAGCGCTCGATGAACGCTTAGGTGTACGAAAAAGGGACGGCTTGATTTTTGGGCCAATCAAAAAACCAACAAAACCCTCTCTGCTGTGGGCCCCGTTACTCGACCAAAGTTGCAGATAAGTTGATCAAGAATGATGGCACATTACGAGAAAAGCTCTTTCTTGCTTGCTGGAGAAATCATTCGAAACGATTCGAGTGCTATGTACCAACTGAATCTCAGCAGGTCGCAATGAACCGAAACTACTGATCCCATTCGATGAGGCGCATTCGCTGCATGAACAACTGACGGAATTCCGAAATTCCCCTCAGGGTCATCAAAGAATAAGTATTACGATTCGCTTGAAGAAGTAAAGTAACCACTTTGGGTCATGTTCGTGTCAGCAACTTCAAAAGTCATCCATTTTCCGTCTCCACAGGCTTTGGGTACCAGTTGTTTCGCTTTTTTGGAATATATCTGATCCCTCTAACAGCTTACTCTGCTAGAGTGATATCGGGTGGTCAATTTTTGTTCCCTCCATTTTGTGAGATGGGATGGAATCAACGCGCCACGGCCTTTCGGACGGTTCCACCCAAGGAAGTGGCTAAAGTGAAGCATGTCTGGACGCCTTCTGTGAGTTTTCTTGCATCTCATTTTCTGTGGATTGCGTGTGGTTCATGGACGAACGATGAATAGGTGGGGGTCTTTGAGGAACGTGCTTTCGCTGGACAAGATCACTGAACTTGCGAGGCAAAAGCTGTGGAAAGAGACCTATACGACCCAAGTAACGCGCTTTCAACACTCGCTGTTTTTTTCGCAGCGATCCGATCTCGATATTTGTTTTGGTCATCGTGAAGCCACTGGTTACGTGGAGCCGTCGGTCGTGAGTCACCTCTCTCGTTGCGTAAGATAATCCAAGATACACAGTGCAATGAAAACGAAGTCTTATGACGGCCTCGTGAATGAAAAACATGGTACATTATATTCTCACATCCTCACTCATCACACATAATAATCCAAGATACATGGTATATATGTTCAGACATTGTTGATAATCTCCCAGTTGGTCCGGTTGGTATTATCACGAATTTGCAGTTTTTGTGATGTTGAATGGGGGGCCGCATCGGACAAACCTCGATGCCCTTGAGGAATATCTGAGCTAAACTATAATCATCACGGGACGATAGTCGAACTTTGGCATAGTGACAGTCCGAAATTGACATAAAGCTTGCAAGGGCGATGACGATTGTGCCGCGAGCGACGATGGGAGTTCAGGTTGGTGATGGAAGTGGTAACGTCGAAACGGATGAGATCGATGCAGCTCGTAGACGGGACGGATGACGAAGAGCAAGAGGTTACGAGGGTACAACAAAAATAGTCTAATTCTGATATGTCCGGATATCCTTGAAATGAATTCTACGAACGTTCATTGACACCAATTGAAAGAAGATAGCTCGTTACCGCTCATGTCGCCGGTATGTGTGCATGAAGCAGATTCAAAGATGTGTAATAAGACGTTCTACATGAC
>JBBPTK010000773.1:0-11514 GCA_038094135.1 Spongiforma cf. squarepantsii
TTTTTTTTACCCTAGTTGGTGGATACGATCAGAACGCTCACGCCCCAGGATGATATGCCCAATGTCGTCGTCGACACCAACGGTGGGTCGTTTTTTCCCTTGCGGATCAGAGCGTGTCTCATGAGCGCCGCGTGACGTTTACGTAGACCTCTTTGATCTCTCGCAACATGTGTCAAACGATTCCAGCCTAAAAGCAGCACTAGAGCAGAACATGCACGCGACCCAACGCCTCGTCACGAGTTTTCTCAAGTCACGACCAGCGTTGGGTAACGACGCGACGTATCAGCGCTGTCAAAAGGCACAGACCGAGGTGCGTGCTAGATCGTTTCACCGCGTCTCATGTCCACTTAGAAGTGTAGTGTACCGCTCTACGTTCCGAAGTCGTGGCGATGCGAAAGCGGTTAGAAGAGGCCGAGGCGGATAGCGTTAAGTTTCAAGAGAAGCTGGCTGCCGCAGAAATGCGCATTGATAGATTGAAGAGCAACGCTGTGGCTGATATGCAACCGCAATCGTCGTCGTCGCCCAAGGATGGACTGCCGATGGAAGACGTCCAACAAACTGTTGGATCACCGCAGGCCAATACGGATTCACCACCGGTGCGTTCCAAGCAAATGTGCCACTCGGTCACTGACGAGCAGTGTAGCATCTCTCGCTTAACGGACACGATCACCCTCCACTAGGAGATTTGGAGGAGCTTCAGAATGTTCTCAATACCAAGGTCGAAAGAATCGGAATACTGGAGGCTGAGAACAATTGCCTAACGGAAGAGCTTACTCGTCTGAAAATAGAGGCACGGATATCATTCTCTGTTTACAGTAACTGCCCACTCAATTCGTTTTCAGGTGAGAGCACCTTCGGTGGAGGTCATCCGTGAAACCCTGCATTACAAACTCTTGTTGGACCACGCATCATACCTCGAGGGCACGCTAGCGGAGAATGCGAGTGAAATAACACGGCTCAACGAAATACTTGATCAACTCCAGACATCACGGAAAGAATTTGAGGAAGAAATCCAAGTCCGTCGTCGAAACGTTGCACTGTCAACCATTCTCACATCACGTAGGTTGCAGCACAACAGGCCACGCAAGAACTCAAGACACTCTTGTCGAAGCGGGACGCGGACAACCTCCGCGTTCGGGAGTTACGTGACCAGTACGGGGCTGAGTTGACCGAGCGCAAAGCCAGGGATTCGGTCAAGCTTCAATCCATACATGAGCTGAAGGACCTCGCCGAGTCTAGGTCGGAGCGGATATCGCAGCTGCAGTCAGAAGTCGTACGGCATAAGGCGAGGCTGGCGGCGTTGTCCGGAGACGAAGACCTTATGAGGTACTTCTTTGAGGGCAAACTTGACGACTTCGAATATGTGCATCATTTGAAGCAGAAGCTGGAGTGAGAGGCTCTCGGTCCTTTTACATGGGTTGCTGGCTAACGTGTTTTCTAGTGAGGCTGAAACCAAATCTGCAGCCCTCGAACAAGCCTTGTCCACGTTGAATGACGATCATCCAGACATTGCACAGCACATTGCGGCTGAATCGACCGCGCGTGCGGAGTTCGCGAGGGTGTCAAAAGACTTGGCCCATTACCGTTCCGTATTCGGCGAATCCTCTGCACCAGAAGTGCGGACTCTGGCTAAGCAACTCGAGATGAAGCAGAAAGAGATCGACAAGTTACGCTTACTCACAGAACAGCAAGCGCAAGCAGAGACGTCCCTCTTCGCAGAGATCGATCGGTTGTCGTCTCTCTGGGAGAGTTTGGACCAACAGGTGAAGAAGAAAGTGTTTGACTTGGGCGCGTTCGAGGAGAAATTGCAAAAGACAGCCCACGAGGTACGTGCACATTGATTGACGGACAGCGCAGAGATTTACGACGCGTTGGGGCGTTGCAGAAAGCCAAGGCGGAAAATAAGTACTTTGCTGCTATGCGTGAAAAGGAGATGGGCGAATCGGAGCGAAAGGCAATGGCTCGTCAGCTCGAGAAACAGGGCAAGGCTGTTGAACGTGCTGCAGAGGTCGAGAAACAGCTCAGTAGTCATGTCGTACGTCTTCCTTCCCTTTTTACCCAGCCGGTCGTAACCATTGATTAACAGGCTGACTTCGAGAAGATGAATGTCATGAACCGGAAAGCGATCGATTCTGCGGACAAGCGGATCAAGGTACTAGAAGCCGATCTTTCGAGGTGGCAAGGATCGTTCGATGCGGAGAAGAAGCGGGTATCGGAGGTGCGTGGCCTTTTTCCTTTGAAGCTTGCACATAGTCGCTGACTTGACTCTGCAGGCCGTAACTTTCGCCAGCGAACGCGGCGTACACATGCGTAGGCTAGAGTCGTCATTGAAAGCTGCAGAAGAAGAGGCCTCTCGGACGAGAAAGGAAGCAGAGAAGAAACTCAAGAAGATGAGTTCGGCAGTTGTCCCTGCAACAGCGCGGGAGGAAGCGCTCACTCAGGAAAACGAAGGGCTTTGGGTGGGTTTCTCACTCCGTATGAAACGTCATAAACGATTGACTTTGGTTTACATTCTTCCAGAAAATCGTCAAGTGCACGACCTGCAAACAAGGCATGCGCGAAGTGGTGTTGACGAAATGCATGCATAGTATGTCCCGTCTTTGACTCGCGTGTCAGCTATTTGAGATGCTCACTGATGTTCGTACCAGCGTTTTGCAGGCCATGCGTAGAGACACGCATCTCGACGCGTCAACGACGCTGTCCGAACTGCAACTTAGCATTCGCTCAAAGTGAAGTACAGACAGTTTACTTCCAATGAATTGTTGGACGATTGAAGTAGCTGATTCGATGCCTCGGGCATTCGTTGAAGTGGTCCTTTGTGGGGTTCTCCCGAGAAACTAATGTTCTCATCTTTTAATGGCAACCGTATGATTCTTTTTTATATATTCGCTTATTGAGGGACAACAGAGTAGAGGTACTCGATTGATCACCCATTGCCGACACCCCAAGTGACCTCTTTTGTTCAGCAGGATGTATTTGTACTTTTTCACCGTCCTTTTTATGTTGTCTATCTTTTTTTATATCTTTTTATGAGAACAAGTGGCAGCAGTATGGAGGTGTAATGGGCTTTCCCAGTTCTGAGACTGCCAGTGAGTTGAGGGTGATGGTATACTTACCGAGGAGTGGGCGCAGCACGAGCCCAACTTCAGCAGGACTCGTTGACCGAAACGACCACTATTTGAACACGACACCAAAGGTTTATCACCGGCTTCAAGTTGAACTTCACACAACTTCTTTAACTTCCATCTCCATCTCGTCCTCACGAGTGGAGTTTACTGTAAAGCTCAGAACTTGATGTCCGAGTCGACGCCGTATCCTTGAATTCAAGGCATTTCAGCACGACCTTCACATCCCAGAAGTCATTTTCACCTAATACTGCTCAGGCTGCGTCAATGGTGGTACCCTCAGCAATAAGTAACCGCAGGGTGATATAGAATCCAGAATAATCATTTAGCGGTATACATAAGAGGCGTGTATGGACAAGTACAGGAGCCCTCCAAATATACAAACCAAACAGTCCGGTGCAAGAAGACACGTCATTTGCAATCAAAGGCTCAACCGGTTCCGATCTGATCCCATCCTACAGAAGCATGACCATTTTGAAGTTCTTTCTCGAGCACCTGGCTCGGCGGCTTGGCATAACCGAGTTCGACAAGGTTCTTTCCGCTTCGGCTCCAAGTTGTTTATTTCCTGAAAACAGGGGTAACGGGAGTAGGCACTAGTACATGGCGATGATCGCATCCCTTGGAGTAGACAAGACCAGTCAACTGGAAATAACACCGTCTCCGAAGACTGACGGAGGAAATCGATCGCAGCTTGATTGTCAGCACCTTCCTGCATCGCGTCGGCAACGAGGCGGAGAAGCTGTTTTGAGACCAAGTCGAAGATTCTTGTGACGTTTTGCGTTTTCATTGTAAGGGAAACAATCTAAGTATACGAAGAAATCTACGAAGAAAAACTTACCCCCCGGGCACATAACGTGCTTCTCTCTTCGAAGTGAAATCTATCCTCGTTGCCGCGCAAGGATATGTATATGTCGATCGACTTGATATCAATCCACGTGACACCGCCGACGACGAGGGGCAGCTACCATTCAGTAGTGTGTGACCAGAGCAAAGGGGATCGTCTAGGTAAGGTCACTCAAGCTTGGGTTCGCCGATGCAAATCATGATTGCGGCATCGATTTTAGGTTCCATTTCTACAGCTGTTTGCAACCTGCGCTGGACTCGCGACGGCTGATGAAGACCCAACACACATTCGTCAATCCAAGTTGGGATTGGGAAAGGTGTGACAGATGTCGAACCTGACGGTAGAATACTCGGATAGTGAAAACAGTATACGGATATCATCGCCCAAGATACAGGATCGGGTCTTCATGCACATGGATCGGGAAGCGAGGCGTTGCTAGTAGCTGGTGGAGTCCTGGACTATAAGACAACCTGTGAAAGTGACTGGTCATGCTTACTTTACATATTCACAAACAATTCCACTCAAAAATCGAAGTGTTTATGACGTCAAACTCTGGCGGCACTCTTCAAGTTGCGAGCTGCAGTGACAAGTTGATGTCGAAGAGTGGTGTTTTAAGAACATGAGGTGATTGATGTCGACGATGGGAGAAGTTGGTTGAGAACTGGCATAGTACTAAGCACTTGGTCGGATGTCGGCGTGTCCTCCTTGGATGGGAGATTAGGATGCGAATTGTAAATCCCGACCAACATCTCGTTCATCTGTGACGTAATCAATTTGTACATAATATAGTCAACTAACGCGAACAATCTTCCTCATACGCTCGGAGCAACACGCGTGCAGGATACTAGGACAACAGAATCACACCACTTTGGTCCGCCGTAGTAGCGAACGAGAGCAAAGCTGTAGGACCAAGTGGCAAGAAGACCAGCGTATTCCAAAGGACGGAGAACATTGCGATGTCGGTGATCAGCCTGAAGACACCCTTGAGCGACTTGACTTCTGTAAGGTCCAAAAGGCGTTACCAAACTACCAGAATGCACATGATTTGACACGCTTTACCAAGACGGGCCACTACTTTCGTCAATGGTACGCCATCAGGCATTGATGTGGTGTCCTCGCCTCTAAAATCGGTTTACCAAATAGTATCATCTAACCCTTTCCTCTGAACAATTCACCGTCACCAACTTGTGCTACAGACTTGATGTAGCATTGGCTCCGACAACAATCACATCTGGAATTCCCAATCTTCTGATAGAGTTGACTGCCAGACACGGACTCCGGTAGTGAGGCACTCTTGCTCTCTGGAAATGCCGGCCGTCTGCTTTGCATTCATGGCTAGGGCAATAGGACCTCGAATTTCTGTTCTAATGAGATGACACGCGTGCTCTTAGAGAGGTATCATCTATCCCATTTTGTAAACTTTGCATAGTCGTTCCTAATCACACAGATTCGATACCTCCTTGAGCGAAGAGAGTATAAGATTGGTCAGGATTCCGCAGTGTCATTTGAGAGATGGGTGGCAATCAAAAGGTACCTTGAGCAAGTGAGTCTTTTCTTGGCATCTGATTGAACCTGAATCTGTCAAGGAAGGCCGTATCTCATTCAGGTATCATGCCTCAAGCATTTCGTTCGCACACAACATGCCGTTATATGATTTTGCACCAGTCACAAAGCAGTAATGTATTATACTTTCGCCAGCACGGTGTGGCGTAACACACTAACTTCAGGTGCTGCGTCGGCACTATTATAATTAAGTTGCTGTCAAACTTGACATCTCTCAACCAGAGTTGTTTGCTCTATATGAGGTGCGTTGTCTGATAACGCTTCAACCTGACGTGAAAAACGGAACAGGTCCGCGATGAACTATACCGAATGCGCGATCAATATACCATCATGCGGAAGCAGATTATGTTATTTTTCATGCATTCCTGGTTTCATTGTGGTCGTCTTCCACTGACATGAAAGCGTCTCACTGATCCGAAGTGAATTGCCAAAATACATTCTCGAGCTTCAAGCTTCGTTAATCTGACCTATTTTGACCAAACCAAACTCGAGTACGTATGTACTTCGATAACCACGGATATTCTGACCGATAATGTTCAGCCAAGCGGTGGATAATGTTAACTCCGTATTGTTTGTCGTTTCGGACCAGGTCGACTATCGTGCCCTCCGTAAAGTAATTACATGGCGAGTCGCCTTCGGGCCTTTTTTATTTTTATTTTTGTTGACCCTGATTGGTGGAAGATACAGTGTATGCATAAGTTTTAGTACTGCCGCCGGCGACCGGCGGGAGTTGCGCTAGGTGACTATGGTATGCCTAGGTTCTCACTTGTCTGCTACTAGTGGATCAATCTATAGGCCCATTTGTCATTGACGCGATAGTACTGGCAGCTCTAGTTTGTCAGCTGTCTACCGGACCGTAGGGCCGAAGTTTTTCTATGGTAACTATAGTCTGGATACTGTCCTGACCAAGGGCTTCACTAACGTAATCATTAGTGGCTCCATGGATCGCGAACTCCTCCTTTTCCTCAGGGTCTTTCTGCAGAGAGAATGGTGTTATTGGGTCTGGAGCATTACGCCACGCGGATCAGGCCACGCCAGGCCACTGGACCTACGCGCGTGCTTTCGCTACATGTCAGACGTAAAACGACATGCTTATCGCACCCTTTGTTTCGAATCCAGTTCCTAGGTCAAACAGAAACCTTCCTCGGCTTCCAAACGTGATATGCCTGAATGCCTGAATGCGTTAGGAAGCTTGCACAAAGGTAAATGCCGATTGGATCCACGGCACATCTGATATATCTGTTCACAATGCCTCATGAGATTGGTTTCCGAGCACAGCCAATGGGCTTTCTTGTTTCCTTGGCAAAATGCAGGGCTAGAGATGAATCAGAGGGGCCGTTTGTTACTCATTCGCTTGATAACGGTTTGTCAAACCAGTCCACCCCTGATCCATAATTCCAAGAAGATAAGGTCGAAGGTGGGTGTACGCTTTGTCATTTTATTTATTTATTTCGTCTTGTCTTAAGTCATCGACACCCCAGTCCCGTTAAACGGTGGCCACCCTGTCGTGCAGCATCTTTGTGGCAATTCACATTGAATACAATACTGGTTCTTGCGCCGAACCCGGCGGATCATCGCGCGTTCTTTTCCTCCATTTGGCCTACAGGTCACCATAGATTCTATCCTCGTTTGTTGGTATAACAAACTAGAACCCTTTTCCGTTGGAAGAGAGATGGTATTGAATCAGAACCGACTGTCCCACCCGTGAGTGTATTCAATATTCCGGATTGCGAACCGGGGGACGATGTCAACATAGCAGCAAGTATACTTTCAAACATGGACCAACAGGGACCCTGTCACAGGGATCGTATCGGATAGGGCGGTTTGTCAGACGTCCGAGGGGTCTAACGCCACGAAATGTTGTGGGTTGTCGAGCTCTCGGAGACTTTTCACTAGTGACCTTCTGACCCCCACAAGCGAACTCGGCGTAGTCTCGCTTCATCCTTTTTCCTCTCTCGCTTCACATTTTGAATTATTCCCGATCCCGATTCGAAGAATGGCAGCGCTTGCGCGCCAAACTGTCACATTTGAACTTAACCTTGTACTTCTACGGATCGCGCCGAGATCTGACGGACTTGTCCGTCAGTGCTGTATTTGATGGCTTTCTCTCTTTATTCCTAGCGGTCCTTGCCGCGGGCTATCGTCAATTATTCACTCGGTTCAATTCCGCGCAGGCATGCGACGACGCTATGCCAGAATCCTATCAATGATTGTAAGGTGCCAAAGGCGATCAAGCCTGGGATCTTGATCGGAACCTTTTTGACTATATCAGTTGAGAGATGCAACCCCACGTCTCTTGTCAAAAGGAGAGCACGGAATTGCTAACAACATTCCACAAACTGCAGACGGAGGGGGAAGATTGATTTTTATCTCGGGTAATCTGCGGCACAAAACATTTTGGCGTAATCGGCACTTGTCTGGTAAATCATTTATACAGTCATTTATACTTCGATAATACAGTATAATGCTCATACCTAAACTCCTCCGAGTAAGTTCGAAGCCGGTTTGTCGGCCCGGATCTGAATAGTGTATATGGGCCCCGGAGTTGCCCACCGAGTCTTGAACTAAAGCACTTCTCGATTTGAGTGTATCCATCGGCAACGATCTAGGGATTCATGCATTCCATCAAGGAAGGTTCATATCATCCTACATCTACGATAAACAAGATCGAGAAGTTCGTAGCAGCAGACAAACAAGAAGAAGGAATCCTTTTAGTACGAGAGAGTGAACCAGCGTTGCCAAGGACCGTCGACTCGACAGGCCCGAGAATACTGTAATGTCGTGTGATCTCGAATCGAATCGATTTGGCTCAATATCTTCTTTTATTCTTTCCATTTTCGATTATGAATCTAATTTCACCAAGTTTACTGGAAATCGGCCATAGTCACATCCATCCATGCTTCAATCATCCAAATCGGTGTCTCTTCTTTCTTTGGGGCGACTTCCCTTTCTGCATTCTATCCACAAGAGTGACGACCAATTCGACTGGCAGGCAAAGCGGAACGGACGTACGACAGTACGTCAAACGTGCTGATCGAGGAGGTACCGGTATAAGTAATTGTACCCCGAAAGTTCAACGTGGACCCACAAACCTAGCACGTGGACCTACCGGAGAGGCTAAGCACGACTAGTAGTCTCTTTTCCGGCAAAAAGGTCCATGAGAGTTGACACAAGCTGACACAACTCTGTGCTGGAAAACCCAGGGCGTTTGGAAGGCCTCATCCCGCTGGCAGACGTGGCCTGCTCTCGATGCGGCCCCTGGCCGGTTACCCACCGTTGAACGAGGCGAGTTCGGGGCCGTTCCGAAATGATCAATTACATAAATGGAACCGAGTCCATAAATGACCCTCGTATGCTCAAACCCGATTGTTCTTTTGTTGATCGTGCAATCGCAGCCTGTGAAGAAAGACAAGGGAGGTCGTAACGAGTGATTCAAACCAGATCACTTGACCACATCAGTGATCGGCTATATGGAGTCACGGAATGGCAACTCGCAAGAGCTCTCAGTACTACCTTCCTTTCTTTCCCCTCACTCACTGTCTTTCGGTCCGAGAGGGAACGTTTGATAGGTTTTTCGTCCAATCAAATTGGATTGCTCGATCAGAGGGTTGTCGATGGAGCACGTTCCTGTGACCTTGCATACATCGCGGACTGCGAAAGGGGGGGAAAAGGTGATCCAATGCGAGCATCGCGATGCGTATCGCTCCAAACCCAAACCTAACATAGAAGGCCTCCGAGGTGCTAAGCTGGCCAGCTTCAACTCCGCAGATCGGACTGTCCTACATACATGAAGAACTGTCATATCATCCCGCACTTTTGGATGATGTCGCAAGGGTGAACACCCCCTGCCCCCCTGAAATCCGACACACGGATACCGACGGTACATTACGACCGACGGACGTGTGTCCAGTGGAGAGTAGGCAGTTGAGAGACGCCACTGACTGTCAGCACTGCGCTGGCACCGCTCCACAAGCACATAAGACAATGTTAAGTGAAGAGATGAGACATGGACCTTTTAAGTTTAGCACCTCGCAGAGGGGGCGTTCGTCCACAAATGCAACCTTGTCGTTCGTGTGAAGACATGAACATAAAGTCTGGAGTCATGATATTGCCGTAGATTAGATCATATACATGGAAGCCGTAAGACCTTACAACCTTGCCCGGTCCGAAATAATTGACGTGACAAGGTGTGTACGAGTGTATGCTAAATAGGTTAGAAGGAATCAACACGCGTATAAGAGCAGACCTGTCATTTGCCCTAGAAGACAATCAACGCATAACATGCCAACGTCGAGATGTTATCAACGCCCAACCTTAAAACTGGGAATGGAATCATCCCAGAACGCACATCCCAGGATCTGATAACTCTAGTGCGACGGCGAGTAAGCCGTAATTTGTCCCGAGTTGGAGAGGGGAAATGACAATTGTCTTTCCGCAGGACTCCCTTCGGGAATATCACTGCAGTGCCGTCAACTCGATGGTCTTCTGGGTGGTGCTCCGGTTCGGTTTCCATGATAAGTCCAGAACTCCAAATCGGTTCAAACTTAACCTTGTACTAGTATGCATGCACGGAGACCTGCCATACGCATTACATACGTGTTCGATGCGGCGTTCTCCATTCTGTACCTGTGACTACAGATCAATCCGGTAACAATGATCAATGTCATACCGTCGTCAATTGCGCCAAGGGTGGAAATCGGCCGGAACGCGCAGACCGTACCGTTCCGGATGTGTAGCGCCCACCGGATAGCCGAGAATATCTTTTTCTTCTGCACCCGTTGGCGTACAACCAAGCAATCAGCAACGTGTTGATTGAGAGTTAATAAAAGTGTAAATCGTGGTTCATCGGCCGCCCGTCGGCAAGTTAAGCAAAGATGTTGCTTTCAAGCTCCATGATCAAACCCAGGTGCTATAACGAGCCGCTATCTATGCTTCTCCTCTTGTCCAACCGAAATTGCAGAAAGGACTCATAAACTGTCCTGTTCGCTCCTGTCACTAGTAATACACTCGCAAAACGGTTGGGCCTAGATTCGGTCGCCAACGAGATGATGAGAGGGATCCCAGAGAAATCCATGCAGGTCTCCTTTCTCAACCCATCTCCAGAGGGAGTTAGGTTTCCTGGACAAGGGTCCAATAAGACCTGATGGAGGTAACAATTGATGTGTATAGGTTGTTTGAAATGATTATTCTTGAATGTCATGGCGTACCTTTGAACAGACCGCGGACTTGGGTACACTTGATCATTCAAATTGTCAACGATACGCGCTCTCTAAGAGAGATTGGAGCTGTAGATATAAATTTAATAACAGCTCGGTTCAAAATTCAGCCGTTCGAGTAATGGCCGACTTGTGAGCGCTCATGCACCAGTGACTTTCATGCAGGTTGCTTTCAAGACAGCCACGTACCATCATTGTAAGACACAAGGAGAGATACCCAAGGCCCTATAGTAGTGCGGTCACGGTGGCTCGTATTTCCCTAAGAAGGATCCCCTTGCTTAGTCATTCTTCCGCCATCCCGAGACGAGACGAGTCAGCAGAAAAAAAGGCCCATTGAGTTTCTCTGGTTCCACAGCTTCCTCCCTTTCTTGTACGCCTTTGAACATGGTTTCAACGCATGGAAGTCATGAGGGCTCACAAGAACCCGCCCCAATAATACCAGGAGGGACTTATTCGATTCAAGTCAGTCCATCATTTTTATTTTTTCTTGTTTTTTTTTCCACCCCCAACTTTGAGGGCCACGCAAGCCGCCGCTAGAGTCGTACGATTGCTGACTCATCACGACAACCCCTTCCCCCTCTCCAGACAGTTACGGTCGGATGTAAGATTTACATCCGCAGACCATCCCCAGATGGAAGCGAAGAAGAACGTCTCGCCGAAATCTTATCTATTCGCGACAAACCCATCAACGCATATGCGGCAGCCGCAAGCGCGGGACGCCGCGCCACGCGAGGTAGTATCAAGGAAGAAGAGCCCGAGCCTAAAC
>JBBPTK010000774.1:0-11499 GCA_038094135.1 Spongiforma cf. squarepantsii
GGGAAGCGATCGCAATGGCGCAGATGGCCAGTCAAGGGAAGAACGACACAACTTCGTCACACAGGTGTCTACAGTGAGAATCCGTGAGATTCGTGAGTAACAAGGTCGTGTGCAAGCCTACCCCGCTGGACGCATTGCAAACCAAAAGGGCTAAGAGCATGTTGCTGTTCGTATGGCAGGTAGTAAGTACAGGAAAAATCCGAGCGGCACTAGCGAGTCGTGTGAAGATAATAG
This sequence comes from Spongiforma cf. squarepantsii, assembly GCA_038094135.1. NCBI lineage: Eukaryota > Fungi > Basidiomycota > Agaricomycetes > Boletales > Boletaceae > Spongiforma > Spongiforma cf. squarepantsii. Next base: position 235 of record JBBPTK010000774.1, read on the forward strand.
GCTGACGAAGGAAACGCACAATATTACTGCTATGGGTGAACTACGAAATACTATCATTATTTCATCACTGAAACTAATGGATCGTGGTATTCCCATATGATAATGACTAATTGGCATAGAAAATATGCGAATCCCACAAGGGTTATACGTCAATGTAGTTGGTGGGTATACCCACATATCATTCCTATAACTCCACAATGTATGGTAGGTTTCCGTCTGAGTTTTGCGAATTGCCAACATATTATAATCTAGTTACCATTTTTGTACAAAGAGCTTGAACATGCCAGAGGGATGGTCTCATCTTCTACGCAGTAGATCTGATTATACCATGGGCCACAACAAGCAAAGTAGATCTTACTAGTGCCATGCCTGGCTAACGAAATACTATACATTTTCCATTGCGCCTCCAAATTACCATCTTGAAGTGGAATTGCAACAGTTTCTATAACATTTGATGAGAACACCCTACCAAACTAAGTTCAGCATGTTGCTGCAAGCATATTCGAAATTTGAAAAGATACAGTGACATGGAGCATGTTACTGGAGCAATATCCAGGAGTACAGTCTAGTACAACTTGAACATAGGCTAAGTGTCTAGATCTCTTCAGCACAATGCGTACGGTGGCCTGTGACAATACCCATACCCGCAGGTAAGGAAGAGGACGAGAGGTGGCATGGATCGGGGTGAGGTGGCGATGATGGCTGTTCGTCCTCCCATCGTTGTCACGGTGTTGTGGCATGGTGGCCCAGGGGCAAGGGTGGACAAACGACGACGACAGGGGCGAATCAGGACCCATGGAACGGGACAAGAGACATCGGTAAAGGTACAAACTATGTGTGCAACTAATCATAATTGGAAAAGTTCAGAACGAATACACTTCACTGTCATCTGGAGAGTCCACAAGTTGAGCCTCCTCGTCAATGCTACTGTCTGACTCGGAATCCTCTATGATGTCAGTATCCTCTTCCACCTCGCTCTCTACACCACCTGCATTGAAATCCCACCCCTGTACTGGATCAGGTGTTGCTTCACTGCTAGATGGTTCGTTATTGTGCTGGATCTGGTCATCCGAGTCGGAATCAAGATCATCTACAGCTTGAGAGTTGTTGGATGGCCTTTGACTAGATGGTGGATTCTGGACATCGTGCCCGACCCCGAGTTGAGCAAATCGTGCATACAAATCCCGGTCCGCAAATCTAGTTGTATTATAATGTGAGAAATAGTCAAGGAATAGGAGAACTCTTACATGTTTACATAGTACGCAACCCAATCGTCTATGTTGTTGTGTGTACGTCTGACTGAAGGCCCGCGGTGAAGAAGTGCATCGGTTCGGCCTTCGGAAAATATCGGAATAACATGACATGCTCGGATGATGAGCGCGGGATCAATGAACCCAAATGCTCCTGGTGATTCGGCAACAAACCCTATCTTTGGAAGACGAGCCTTTGCAATGCTCCAACGATAGCCCGGAACGACACCCAACCAACGAACCCAAAGTACATCCTTGGTATGCTCCTGTCCATCGTAGTACACGCGAAATACGAAGGCAGCCAAGATCTGAGCATACCAAAATGGATGGACATCGACACCATCCTCGCAGGAGTGGAGCATCACGATGCTACTATGACCAGGACGTAAAGTGTCATAAGTCCGCCGCACATCATATGTAGTAAAGTGAATCTGGAGGCGCCTGGGCATAGGTACGCAGTTGAGGCCATTGATGAACTGAACACTGTGTTGCTCTTCAGGGCTGAAAATGTGTTCGTCACTGTCATAGTCTAGGTTTCGCAGACGAGCAAGAAGGTGATTCTTGAGCTTCGGGATAAAGTCCTAGGGATTGATGGTGAAATAGGGAATAATTCTTGAGTAGTATGGAAAGTTGAACTCACATGGACCGCAGGATCCCCCGAGTGATCTCCCAAGAATCGAGCTAGGTTAGTGGTGTGGGAGGTGTTGCGAGCCAAATAGTATCGATCGGAAAGATTTACTGGTTCGTCCTCCTCGGGCCTCATTTCTTCGAAGTAAACTCTATCAGGATCGGCCTCCCGGTTGGCACGAGTAAGGCGTCTCTCTTGTTTGGTGATTTGGCTTAGTGGCTCTTGTTTGTTTGTACTGCGGTAAAGCTTCTTCAAGTGGCGATGAGCAAGTTCCCCCTAGAAATAGTGAACGAAGTCCATTATGAGCCTCTCCATATGGGTCATAAAACTCAAGACATATGATCTGAGTGCTATAGGAGTCGGTAGTTCCCCTGGTCCTAATCGTGTCCACATAATGCCCTAGCGCATGGATCTTGTATGTTGATAGGTTCAGTGTCTTTGGACGCAGTGTGCTGCACGAACCAGCACGCAGAGGGTGGGATGGATTCTTGGAATTCTTGGTTTCGGCTCGTCTTAACCGGGCTGCAGTCTCCGACGGTAGTTCAGTTGTTTGAAAATGAGAACATGTATAGTCTCGAAACTTGCGCAGCTGTTGTCCCAAGAGTCGAGTAGCAAGCTCAAGGCAGGCCAGTGAATTTTCCGTGTGCATTCTGAGCTTCGCGAGAGCATGCCACTGTGCCAGTCGGAACAATAACACTCGCACAACATTGTCATGTTCGTGCGGGAACAAGCCATCGAATACAGGGATGGCGCACTAGAGGAACATAATAGTATGACTATGCTAATAGTATTCAAGACTCGAGAACCACACACCTGCAGTAAGTTCTCGAAGTGCCATGCAGCTGCATGTCGCATCGCTGAGACATCCGGAGGAAACCGTCGAATTGAATTATCTCCAAATGACGTTATTTCGTGGTACCTACCATTATCCCAAACCGATCATTAGGGAGGAGTCACGGATGAAACTTCCAATGACATACCGCATATTGACAACTCCAATGGCCTCACGATTGATAGTATACAGCAACTGCAAGAGATGGCTGAAAACCGACTTAAAAACTCCAAGTTCGACTTCATGCATGATGTCAACAGTCAATATCTCAAATATATTACACCCCAAGTGACCTAGAAGTTCAGCAAACGTGTTCTTGGATAATATATCACCCTTCTGAGAAGACCCAAGAGTCAGATTTAACATACAAAAGTTGGCACCAGCGAGAAAGGCTTGAGGTAGTGTTCAGGTTTTGTACCTTTAATGGGGGCTCCCGATTTGTAAATGGTGTTACGAGCAGCTATGATCTGATCTCTGAAATATCTCCGAATTTTGGATGTCCTCGCAGTAAAATCGGCGAGTAAACCAAGTCGGGCAAAATCACTTTTCGGGATAAGACACATGGTGCAAGGACAATTGCCTTTATCATGAATTGTGGCCAGAAGTACCCTGTCATATTGATGTTAGTGTAGCTAGAAGCATGGAGAACAAAAAAAAATACTTTTCAGGATAGTCTGCAGAATATGTGAATATACGGGGGAACACGCGGCGAACCACACCATCATAACACTTCACAACAATCCCATTCTCGTAAGCGTCCAAGAACTCTTCATCTAGTAGGATCTTCCAGACAGCTTGTATCAGCTCGCGCTTACAGTGCGTCAGGACATCAGCCTGATTTTTCTTGCCTGTCAGTTGAGAGACAAAAGTTTCGATCGCTTGTGAAATCTGTTAGGTTATCAAGTTCCTGTATGATAGGATACAGAGGGAGTTAGACGGCTCACCTTTGGAATGAATGCCACAATGTGGGATGCACCCGATGACTTCGGACAAGCTCGGATGTACTTCGACAGGTTACCAAATGCCATGTAAATTGGCCATGCTGATGCATGACCGAATTGAGCCAGGTGCGTAGAATCTGACGAAAACATAAGGCCAGCAATCACCCGCTCGTAGGTGCAACCGTCAGTACGCTTTTGCTTTTGAATCTCGTCATAAGCTCTGATCCATGCATCCGAAGTATAGAGTTCATCGTATATGTGTTGCTCCTCGCCGGTGGATGGGGATTTCCATATCCTCTTGAAGGGTGTCATATGAAACCACTTGGATAATGGGTCCAAAAAAGTGGCGCGCACAACAGCCGTTAAATTTCTATGGAGAAAACCGGACACTTCGAACTTTTCGCCATTTCCCTCCGAGTTTTCTTCACGCATTGGCACGGAGATGTGGATTGTACTTTCCATCCACCCATCTTTACGAAAGGGACTCTCTGGGAGAAGGTCCGTCTCACTAGCGTCCAAGTGCTTCAACTCCGTACTCGCATTGAAACCTGTTAGTTCTTGAGGCGAGAAGTCCTCTGCTGTTAAAACGGTCCTGGCCAGGCGAGTCACTTCTGCAGCCGACTTTTGCTTGCTTCCAGACAACATCCAGCTCATCAAGCGCCAAACGGACATGGATTTCCATGGCCAGGGAGGAAGCGTATGTGCCGCTGCCAAGGGCAGTAGTCTGGATTCATCCTCACTAACGTTAGAGGAATTGTTTGATAGTTCTTCAGAGGACAGGAAGGAGTCGGGGTCGTATGATGGACGGTGCCGGTATTCTCGAGCTATACCAAAGGTGTTGAATCCGGTGCGAATTGAGTCGAAGACATGCAATATAACACGAGGGAGAACAACCGTGGAGGGAGGTTGTTCTGGAATGGGAAGGGGTGGCTCTGGGAGTGTGTCTCTAAAACGTGCGGGCAAACGACGAGTCCGGATGGGACGATCAGACGAGGCCATGTCACCTGGCCCATTGTTGGTCGACCGTGACGTAGCGTGTTCTTGGGGATCATCTGATGCACCCTCAGTGAGTAGGGCCTGCCCGGAATTTGAGCTTGCTATGTCTGTATTTCCGGAGTCGGAGGGGACGTATGTAGTAGCCTCTGAAGGATCTGAGTGGGATGGCCTGGGGGATGTGTGAACAATGGGCCACGAAGGGGTTTCTTCTTCTTCCTCCCGGGCTTTCTTAGTAAAGGGTCGATCAGGAGACTGGGCCAAGACTCGTTTTCTCCGAGGTCGATTGTTATATGCAGCATAGTGTGGGCAAGTCGAGCGATGCACAGCCAACCCCCGAGGGTTGTCAAAAGAACGTAGACATGGTTCTGCACCGCACCTAAAATACCTAGTGTTCATCAGTACAAAAATAAGCAACAAAGAAAATGGGATGGCCCAAATGATAAATCGTTGTGCGTGCCAGCGAAGCATGCACAACAATTTTTTAACACTTTGAGTTCTTGGTAAAGGCAGATCCCAAGGGGAGCAAATTACTTGATAGGAAATTCACACATGTAGTACGCGTTATTTATGCACGCCAGTATCACCAGACTTGTGTGCTACAACTACGCTACTAACCCACGTCGTAATCCAGCAGCGCGTCGTCGCATCTTTGATCTCCAGCAACACTGTGAACTAAGTACGCACTGAGACAAGCTTCTAGAACGAGCTTCTAGAACGAACCAGAAAGAAAAGCGAAGGAGGGTACCCGCTCGCCTCGAGCACGCTGATTGCCAATGACCGTGCACCTGACGTGCAGGCCCAAGAATGGGGGCGGTGGTATCCAAATTGCCCATTAGTATGAGAATATCATAAACCAGGGATCATGGATGATCTGTTCGACAGTGGTCAGGACCTGGAAACGCAAGCAAGCAGTACGTGCTCCCAGGAAAGAGAATGTGACTCCCGACGGCAATGCAAGAAATGAAACGAGGATCAGCAATGACAACGCGGAAACACGTACACGAACTACGTGCATCAAAAATTGCAATACAAAAACATGTCCACGACGAAGTCGAGTCAGCCAGGAGAATGTATGGAAATGGCTGACGCCTTACAGGACATCGTAGCAAACTTGTGGTGTGGCAGACCAAACAAGTATGCGGAGGGAATGTCAGCGGGAGAAGCTGCAGGAGAGGATGGCGCACGGACCTGGTGGTTGTAGTGCGCAATTTGGTGCTGTCGAGTACAAAGGGATTGGTGGTATTGTTGATTGCAAACACTCTGACCGAAGCTGCAAGTACAGCTTATCTGAGTCGTTCTCGACTACGCAAATATCTTTCGTGGGGAGTCAGCTCACGGACGCCAGATGTCAATGCAATCAAGATAAATGGTAGGATGCAACACACCTTGAGGCATCTGTGACGAACCTGAGTTTGCGCCAGGGTGGATGTCGTCCTTGTCGATGAAATTCGGTTTCCATGTTTCGAGCTGGGATTCATCGGAAAAAAAATTGACACAGCAGGAAGTGCTAAAATGGCACCTTGGAGAGATGAGATCTGACCTTACATGTCAGGTAACCACCGGTTGTTTCCAATCTTGACATACATGAAGTGAACGCTGTAGAATACTTAGTTTAGGCCGCTTTCAAACTCAGAACTCCGCCCTCTCAAGATAATACTGTGCTGTCAAGTGACTGCAGCATTGCCCATGCTCTCCTTGTGCCAGCTTTCAGACATCTAGGATAACAACATGGATGTGGATAACTCTCCATCTACTCCTCAGCTATCTCCATCTCATACTGCATCAGTGAACTTGCATGATTCATCTTCATTACCTAGTCCATTGGACCACCTCGATTTTGCGTCAGCCCTCCCAAATACCAAATTCCCAGCAAGCAATAGTCCCTTTCACAATTCAACAGCCTCTGTTCGGACTTCTTCCCGTGCAAGACCTTACATTGATACAAAACCCCTTTCAAGCCCTCGTCACACTTCCACCACAAGGCATACTGATTACATCCGTTCGCGTACGACTGCTGCACAGCAGGACATGCTGAAGCGCTTTCGCCCCTACAACTGGGAACTATCTGCTGCTCCTCTTGAGCTTCGCTTTACAGCGAGATCTTTAGGGTACTCATCTCACAATGGATTGACGCTAGAAGATGCTAGGCAGGTGATTTTTTTCCAGCCACAGTCCGACTTATCGATTCATGCTCATCGCTTATCGCAGGGAAAGCATCATTTTGTTGCAGGGCTATCCACAATGCCTCGCAAGATGCTTAAGCATGCCTATCTCGCAAAGCGAGCCGACCGTGATTGCGTTGCACAACGTTTGGCGTTGGCGCTGGCAGAAATTGAGGCTAACGAACGACACAGAGAATACCTGTCCACAGTCAAGGAGAACCATGAGGCTGCACTGACCGATGCCGACGCCAGACTGGTTGATCTAGACAGAGCACTGGTTGATCATCATTTTGAAGAAACCGGAGACGATTCAAGTTTCTATCGTGCGGTGTATGCCGACGAACTCATCGTTCTCAGCATCGCGAATGGACAGATTCTCCAAATGAAGGAAGTTGTAGAACGTGGGTCTGCTGCGGAGCGTGAAGTCGGAGGAAGTAATGAATCCAAGATGCGTGGAATGCATGAGGCTGATGGTAGCGATCTGGATGTGGGCGCGGATAGTGATCAGGACTCTGAGGACGAATCTGGTGAGGCAGGACTTCCAGAAACTTCTAGTGACACATGATCGGATTCATATCAGTTGTAGCCGTGATTTTTTTTGTATGATCTGTGCTGCATGTTGTAGGACTTCTGGTACTGTCTCCGTATTAAGTACCAGTGTAACCTCATTGAAACCGAAACTTTAAATCTCTTGCTCCCTAGTGCCCAACTCTCATGTCCTGGTCAGATCATCCCGACTACTACTACCATCCCACTCCAAACAACTTGAACGCCAACTTTGATGGAGCCTCGATAGATGATCATGTACAACGTTCTTCTCTTTTCTCAGACACGCAGGTCTTAGCACCTTTTGGTGGTGTCGATGGAATGACCCATGTCAACCCCACTGGTACTAGTAATCCGACCCAATCCATCCCACCACTGGCCCCCATAGCAGATCCATCCCGACCCTCTCCATATGCCATTTGGCCAGAGCTACTTCGTACGCAGGGCATCAATAGCCTCACCCTCTATCCGACTCACGATCCTCCTTGATCTCGTTCAATGCAATTTGTGCGTGACTTTAGACTTGGTGAACACCAATTTGTGAGTGCCATTTTTTTCAATGGTCGTATGTGCTACATACTATACACAGGAAACCGCACCCACCAGCTCAGCCACTGGTAGCACATCGTACCTGGGCCAACCCCTCAATAGCGAATACTGGTCAGCCCCCACTGCTGCACCTATCAATCCACCTACGCATCCAAGTCCCTTACCCACAGCCTGCTACCCACTCACCCCACCTCAGGCCGCCACTGTCGCATTGTCCCCTTCCGCTGGGCCCATCCTCCCTATCACGGAAATCTCCACCCAAAATCCCATTCACGAGAAAAAGGCCCTAGTGTCACGGGACGAGATAATCGGCTCAGACGACTGTATGATGACGCTCGAGATGAGCTCTACCGCTTCATGGTCAATGTGGATGCTGTCCCAGTCAACCAACAACTGGAGCAAGCTGTGGATAATGCGCTTCAAGTTGCGCGCACCGTACAGGTCTCCTTTACTGATAGACCAATTATGTTCGACAAGAAGAAAGCGCACAAGTCCCTTACAGATTCCTTGGCCAAAGTACGCACGGCGTTCAAGAATTGTGCCTCCAATCATATCCACGACCAGTACAACCTATGGCCCGACCTTCACTCACTCGAAAATAACGATCGTGAAGTCTGTGCGAGGCGAGTACAAGGCCTGCTCGTCTCACATGAAGCAATCTTACAAGACAATGGAGACTCACAATCTGTTTTACACCCAATCTTTTGGATAATCTTCCGCAATGTCGTGTTTTCGCCGGAATTCAACTTACATAGCTTCATCCAGAATGACCACATTGACAAAGTGCTCGCACTCATTGCAACTGCGGTGAATGCCGCACTGGAGGAGTTTCGTAATGGATACTGCCAAAGTCAGTCTGTGGCTGGTGCTGTATGGAAGGTCCACTATGATCGTTTTCTTATTTTGATTGGTGATATACGGAGAAAGGATGAGGCGAGGTTCGAGGATTACAAGGCAGCCATCTTGAGGCGAGGAAGGGCAAGCCTCCCCCCACCTGCTACTAGTAGTATGACTTAGAACTCAAATGTACATGAACGGCCGTTGTCATACCTAATGCCATGGACATTCCAAAAATCATGCTTCAGCGTCACGCCATGCCAGACTTTACGTTCAACACTTAAAGTTCAACTCATGGCAGCGGGTTTCATTGGCAAATTTGAAGATCGGATAATTAATTACTCACACGGAAGCTATAGAAACCACATGCTTCAGCCTCACGCCAAGGTAGTAGGCAGCCTATTGCCTCGGCAAACCCAATTTGAAGATCAGATAATCAATTAATCACACGGAAGCTATAGTCGCCCCAAAGCCAGGCGGTTGCTGCATCCTTGTTGGGTGCGCTGTAATGTTAGCAAAGGGATGAAGTCCGTAGTATGCTCAAGTAGATGTTGATATTGGCTCAAACATAGAATGGATCATCTCTTACAATCCATCTATTTCATTCTATCCGATCATCTACTGCCCAACTGTGACATTAGCGCCACCTACCAGTATGGTCGTTATTTTCAACCGTCCTGCAATGAAACTGCCCATCGAGCTGGTGGAAAATATTTTGTTATTAGCAGCTAGAGACTTACAGCCACTAGATCTGGCCAACTACCTGCGGGTGGCTTGTTGGTTGAAAAAATAGTAAGAGCTCCTGAGACAGCCAGTTTAGTACGTGGAACTAAAATTCTCCTGTGAAGCTTCGAACCCATCCTCTACAGAAAAATAAGCCTTCTGTCCGAAGCGCATGCACAGAAGCTGTTATACTCGCTCACCAGGAGGTCGAAAACTGTCCTTTGTCTTCATGTCGGCATGTCCGTGTCTCCTGGCACTGTTGCAATCCTCCTCCACTACTGCTGTCGCCTGATTAACTTCACACTATACGGTGGAGGTAACAGTCTCTGTCAATTCCATGTAATCCACAAGGCGCTCAACAACCTCACATACCTGAAGTATCTCTCAGTTGATCCCGCCCTGTTTTTCCAGACACGTTTCATACATCTCCCAGACACGGCTGCATTCCATCGCATTACGCATTTGGATTTGACTACTCACTGGTCTTTGGACACAATTGCTAGCGGGTTCCAGCATTTACGCTGCTTGACACACTTGTCAATGTCATGGAAGATGAGTCGCACAGCAACGCACGGTCTTCTAGCACTGGTCCAGAGCCGGAATTTCAAGCTGATTTTGCTGTGGCTGGATGAGGTTGATGGTCAACCTACAGTGGTCAGGAATCTGCGTAAACGGGGATTAGATGACCAACGAATAGTTCTGCTCCGCAGAGCAAGCAACTTGTCAATGGACTGGAGTGGTGGATTCTGGCTACATGCCGAACGCATAGTCACCTGGCGCAAATACAACAACAGTAAGTAATATGAATCATACTTCCAAGACCTACTAGTAACCGTCACTGTAGTCACTACTATGGATCGTCCTACAATGTTAGACAATCATGATATCGCCTCTGTCTCCGCGCAGGTCGTTTACGACCAGTCCTTACCATGGGAATGTATGTGACCTCGGATCACTACAATTGGAGCGTCGCAGGCCTAGTCGTCATCATAATAGAATAGTCAGCGTGAATGATCATGTATATAGAAAAGAAAACAGACCAAAACAGACCAAAACTGCAGAGTCATCAGAGAAGACACTTGCGTCTGTGACTCGACCTAGCGCCTGAAATCTCTGTGCGTCATCGAAGACGAACTTAATATGCAGATACAACTGCAAACTGTCAGTCGAATGTGTTAGTTGCACAATGACGTCAGCGACACGGATCTGTCCTAGTCAACACCGAGAACATGCCAGACAAATAGAACACACAAGGATTGGGAACCTGAGGGTGACGACACTGATGCGCTCGTAGGCACCGTTGAAAAGATCAAGGGTCTAAGGAAGGAAATTGTCACAGAAACAAGATAAGGACTTACTGACCCACTGCGATGACTCTCCAAAACCACATTGTAGCTCCGACGAGTCCGAGTCCTAGCCTGAGTCTGGAAAGAAGCAAGTGGAGCCCATCACAAAAACTGCAAATTCGTGATAACACCGACCGGACCAACCGGGAGATTATCAATGACGTCTGAAATTGGGACGAACATTAAGAATACCCATTCGGTCGATGCGAATCATCTCAAGTCAAGTTTAACATCTTACACCATCACCCTGCAAAATCCCACATAGCCACTAAGTTCTAATTCGAAGTTAACCAAGTCCGTTTGTAAGCGCAACAAGTATGATCACGTATAGTGTTTCGAAGTCCAGTTGCCAACTGGTAGCGCAACTGGCAACTGGACTGGACCGCAACTGATCGCAACTGGACTGCAGTTGCGAGTTGCCGACCAGTCCTGACCAGTCCAGTTGCAGTTGCCTG
>JBBPTK010000775.1:0-11496 GCA_038094135.1 Spongiforma cf. squarepantsii
ATCCAAGAGACCATGGGCATTCCTACTGAAGATGATGCTGAGCAATGGTATTTAGTACCCCCTCCGCCACTAACGATTCCATCTGATGATTTTTTATCAGGCAACTGATGTTTGATCACTTGTTCCAGCTACTTGCACCACACTTCCTTCTCCTCTTCCCTTCCACACGACGTGCGCTGCAACTGGCTGCGACGCCGACGCAACACAACACCCATGGTCGTACGTCTCAACAGCTACCGGGCACAGAGATGCTCGATCAACCCGTTTGGCAATTCCTCGCTGCGCTGGCGTTGCACGCCTCGACGGAACAGCAGTCCACGCTGGTCGCTGGTCTGCGCGAAAAAGTACTTGAAAACGTGGCGAGCGCGCAAAAAGGATGGGGCGTTGTAGACGAGGACGACCGAAAGGCTAAGCTGGCTAACGTAAATCTGTTTTTACATGCGCTGGGCTTGGACAGTTCGCAGATCACGATCTAGAAGGAGAACGGAACGGGCATCGCCCACTTTACACGACGACATCACCTTTTTTTTAGTAATATGTATTTTAGGAACTTCGCTTGGTCTGCTTCTGGTACGTACGGTTTGATCATCGTTTAGTAGATTCAGGACAAAAGTATATTTTTTTTGGGTGTTTCTGGGAAGAACGTCATAAGTACATGACTTGGTTTTTACTGAGCATGAGGCATGGAAATCGCAGTGTGTTCGTTGCGAGTCCGGAGACATCGCATGCAAACGAACCAGTCATGATCGAAAGGTTCCATACTATGGCCTTACCCGTCGTTCCGTCACCGGGTGAGTTGCTAATGGCGGCAAAGCGTAACGTTGCTAAAACTGGCAACGTAACGCGTAACGCCGGGACGCGCATGATGATACAGAAGGCTGCAGCGGTCCTTCCTAAATATACCGATCGTCAACGTAGCCTACAGGGCTATACTTAAGGAGACACGTACATGTTATATTGAGTTACCGTCTTTCTTCTTGAAAGCTTTTCCACCTGACAGATACATTGCCAGGGATGTCTTCCAGGCAGACAAACGGTGAGTGAAAGTGCACTTGGGATAGTAATGGGGAACCTGCACCGTGATATAAAGTCGACTAGTGGCGTTGACCAGAAAACCGCAGGCTCGATCGAGATCAAGACTGAGACACAAGTATGGTCGGTCGCATTTCTCAACGATAAATACGCCGTGAGCCGTCAAGGATGGGAAAAGAAGGTGCGACTTTGGGGAGTCGAAGATGGAACAGAGATGAGCACGACGATGGAGGCGGGGTACCATTTTGAGAGCATGGCGCTGTCGAAAGACGGGGAATGGGTTGCTTTTGGGACGGGGAGCGGACATGTGGTGGTATGGAATGTGACCACTCAGGAAAAGGTGGCCGAGCTCAGCGACGGAGGGCACGACCTGAGCGTGTCTGCGATAGACTTTTCTTGGGACAAGACGCGCATTGCGACGGCAGCGTTCGACACGCTCAGAATTTGGTCTCTTCCGACTGGCGGCCAAAGACCGTTGCTCGGTCCCGTTGGACAGTGCAACTACGTGATCGCTGTCAAATTTTCACCCGACGGTCGGTTCATCGCGACAGCCTCGCGGAAATCGATTTTCGTTCGTCCGAGCGATCGCGACTCACCACGCATACTTCACATCCAGGTTTCCCCATACTTTAACAACAATCAAAATCTCGTATGGACAGACGATAGCAGGCGACTGTTTGCGTTGTCTAGAGATGGCGAGATCGGATGCTTTGATGTGATCTCTGGATCAACTCTCTCTATATGGCGCATCCACAGCAACGACTGTCCAGGCGGTATCGCTCTATCAAGCGATGGCGCGTTCATCGCAGCTGGCGCCAACTCAGGCATTTCTTTCTGGGATGTTACAACGTGTCGTCAATTCGGACCTGTCATCAATGAATCGCATCCCGTCGAATCCATTGCAATCTCGGCAGGTCATCTCGCTACCTGTGGGAATTTTGGTATCACCTTTCGCAGTCTCGGTGGCATCCTTCCTTCCCGCTACCGCAGTAATGTAAGCGTACCTTCAAAATCACGTGGACTACCATTCTTATTGTGAACCACTAAGACGGTCCCTGAGCATATCCTCGTAGCCTCGAGTACGTCCTGGAAAACTCGACCTGCACTCTCTTTACGATGATGCCCACCAGATCAGGATACTCAACAAACCATACAACAACTCCGTGACGAACTCGCGAACTCTCGACATGTGGCTAACAAGCAGATGGATGACATGAACGAGATGATCAACTCACTTCGTACAGAGCTACATGCACGGGAAGAGCGCGCGGGTGTGTTTCAACGTGACTCTGCCCCCCGTGTATTCCTAATGTTCTCTGCGAATGAAAAGTGGTCAACGAAGAAGTCGTCCAACGTCTCCGTGATGAGCTTTCTCGATCTCAGCAGGAAGCCGACGAAGAAAAAACGAAGCTGAATCAAACAGTGAGCTCCCTTCGTGCAGCGCGGGAAGAACAAGCGCGTATGTCCGCCATCATACTTTCTCATCCATGTCATCTCAATCTCATCATAGAGGAACTCTCCGTCCAACTTGCTCGCTCTCACGAGGCAGACACGGTCATGCGCGTTGTCCGTGCTCAACAACAGAGGCACCAAGGTCGCATACTCGACGCGTCAAGAGAGCTTGTCGAGATTTCGAACTCCCTGGGCGAAGATGCGAGATCCAACACATCGTTCATGGACTGGCTTGCAGGTAAGTACAGACATCGCTATTGCACGATATTCAATTCATTGCTGTCAGGCATCTGCCATACGTGCAGCGCGGCGCTAGAAACACTCGGTGACGAATCCTTGAGCGCTGAGAAGTACGATAAAACGATAGAAGCCTACTCAATGGCATTGTCACTCTCTCCGTCCAGCCCGAGATGGTATTGAGTTCCGCCGCCAAGGTATGGCCATTCTGTGTTTCATCTAATTTGAATAATGACACTCTTTTGGATTTCTCAGTTCAAAATCCCCGACCTTGATGTTTATCAAACTATCTGTGACATTCTCGAAGGTGATGGTCGCGTCATGGACGCGATCGAATGTTTCAAACAGATGAAAATGCACACGGATTCCACCATCATCCGGGATGAGCAACAGCAGTGGGAACTCAGTGAACAATTTATCCGTGTTCTAGGCGCAGTTCACTGACGTTTGCCCCAGACTTCCAACGACGCTGTTTCACGAAGCTCGAACAATTGGGCAATAGTGCTCTGCAATCAGATGAATACGGCGCGGCTATCGGATATTATGCAAGTGTGCTAGCATTGAATCCGACGAATACGTTCCACATTTTCAAGTGTTGTCAAGCACGATCTCTTTCGTTACAGAAGGAACTCGCTCGAGCTGACGAGGTACGAATTAGGCTGAATTCCACGTGACACGCAGTTGATGGCCATTCAGGATATTCAGCGCCAACCTTCATCACACGAGGGGTATCAAAGGAAATATGTGATTCTGCACCGAATGACGCGCTACAGAGAGGCGTTCGAAGCCTTTGAAACTATGCTTTCGAAAATGGACGAATCATCTGATCCAGAAATTCTCAGTCAGTAGTTCTATTGACATTATACCATAGATTGCTCACCCTCATTTCGTTCAATCACAGAACTTCGTCAGCGCTACGTTGATGCCACACCCGCGATTCGGGATGTCGTCCAGAAAACGATTGCCCAAATCCCACGCGAGCTCGTCGACACTGACTCTGGCGAACTGTACGATAAAGAGACGCAAGCCCTTGCGTTTGAACAACACCCGGTCTTCCATGAACTTCGGTCCTCGATGACCACTCGGGTTGACGACGCGCGTGTTCGGCAAGAGGTCGGAAGCTACTACCAATATGTCATGTTCTCACACAGGTGGGAGGTGGAGGAACCAACATTTCAGATGGTCAAGAAGAACCCAGTCTATAAGCTACCTTTCACTCCCAAGTTTGTATGGTGTGATACATGCTGTGTCAACCATGCAGACAAGAATGTCCAGCAGGAATCTGTACTCTCCATGTTTAGGTGGTATCGAGGCTCTGCCGTCACCATTGTCCACCTCCTCGGTATCTTCTCTGACTCAGAGGAGAGTCCCAAATGCCTTTGGAAGAGTATCTGGAATACGCGCGGGTGGACGTACCAGGAATACGTTGCGTCAGAGGTCGTTCAGTTCTATACTGAAGACTGGAAGCCGTACCTCGGCCTCAACTTGTTTAACCATAAAACATCTCCAGGCATCCTTTTAGAGATGGAGCATGCAATGAGCTTGGCCATGAAGAGATTGTCCACACTTCGACCTGGTCCGGACAGGGCACGCGAGAAGCTTTACATGGCTGCGAACCGCCGAACGAAACGTGAAGAAGATATCGCATACTGCCTGTTCGGAATTTTCAATGCTGCACTCCCCGTTATATACGAAGGAAATCAGGCAGTGGGTCGACTACTCGATCACGTCGTGACGGGGTCACGAGATATCACAATTCTAGCTTGGACGGGTCGGATGGGTAGTTACAACAGCTGCTTGCCCATGGATCTGACTGTCTACGACCCATTGGTGCCGCCCCATGTTTCGCAACCGATCGGAGCAGATGAGATAGATCGCATAGTCAGGACGTTGCACTCCTCCTTACCGGACGTCTCACAGGCGATTGCACTCCATCGATGTCTCAGCACCCTCCCCCCACCATCATTCGCTGCCAGTCGACTGCAACTTTCTGGTATCACCTTTCCCACCGCCAACCTCACCCCACTTTCATCTGATTCCGACAAGTACGTTTATCGTGTGATGACTTCCATGCTCGGGGAGGTCGAGATCACGACGACAGATGATCTGGCCAAGATGGAAGATCTTATCTTGATTCATCCCTGGATCGAACCGTTGCTCTCCCCCAGGACGATTCACGTCGTGGTTTCCAGATGGATCCCATTACACGTGCACTACGGCTGGTCGCTCGACTGAGGCAGCCCTTTGGTGCGTTGCTACTTGCGTCGTCCTGGGGCAACCAGTATAAACGAGCCGCTGCGGACTGTTTGATCATGGTTCAACTGCGGGCAGAGGTAGGGTTGGTGGAGTTGGCGGAGAGCGTGACGACGGTCGACGTGCAGTAAATGTGGTGCTGGCAGCATGGTTTACAGTTTGTTCGTGTCAGACGATGGATTGTAGGGTATTTTTGAGACCGTTTTTCGATGCACTTGTCAGACATGGGTTCATACTTTGTATCCGGGTTTTCGTAGCTTATCACCACAGTGTAGTACGGTAAATTTCTAGCTTGAATTAGCATTACTATGGCGTATGATATGTGCACACTGTGCACACATTCTTGGAGTGGACAGACTATATGTAGTTCTTAGTGAACAGGACTGGAGGAGAAAGGAACATGTGTAGTACCTGTGTACTAGTGAGTAGTGACAGCTTCAAGTAATAACAGAAGGCAATTGTGTTGTCACACAGTAGATAGGAGAAGAGTCAGACAAATAGACCAGTTTTCAAACCAGACAATTTGTGACTGAGGGTGAAGGATACAAATGACAGCCTTATGTACTATTCTACCCTTTAAACCAGCTTGACTGAGCTCGGCCATCCAAGTTCACTAAGCCCTTCCTTTTATGGCAACCACTAGGCTGTAGAGTGCTGTTTAGCAGCTTCAGCAATTTCGAATGCAGCACTCAGCAGTTACTTGCACAACTTTGAGTGTCTAAAATTATTATTTACTTCAATGACAATGCTGTCAAAGTGCCTGAAAGTCACCTTGTTTACGAGGTCACCCAGCTGGACAATTGTGGCTGTGTGACGACGCGGGATGTCAAGGTGGTAAAATTTGCCCTTAAAAGTAAAAAATGTAGTTATTTATGCATCAGGTAAACCGTACGGTACTTGCCGAACCATTCGGCCATTCATCAGGCCAATCAAGTCAGGTAAAGCATTTGTAGGGTTCGCTGATGCAGTATTTCTGCCAACAACACAGGTCCTGGTCTCCTATTCGGGTGATGTTTGTCATTTTACTACTAAATATAACTCAATATTTAGAGACAAATTGTCTCTAAATCCTTACAGGAAGTCGACCACTGCGACATGTCCAGCTTTGACAAGGTCATCAAGTTGGCTTGCAAGCCAAAACCAGCCCCACCAAAAGCAAAGGTCAGCCTTTTGCTAATCAAACCTTTGTCTTATTCCCAAACATTTTCTGTTGTTAAGTACCTCAATCCCATCATAGCTGCGACCTGGTCAAAGGATGGTGCTGTCCGCGATATCTGCAAGGCACTTGTACCTCCTTTACGTGAACCGAATGCTGTCGTGCGCAACAAACCCATTAAACCCCATTTCATTGTCTCACCTCGTGGATCACTTAGGTCGCCTTCAAGGCTTTGATCGTGCTTCATGCCATCATTCGCAATGGCGCAACCGACAACGTGCTTGCTCACCTCTCTTCTTCCGAGGTCCTCCGTTTGCATGATGTCTCGGCCGGAAACTGGGAAGGTAGATCTCACTTCGTATTCTTGCCCTGTACCCCTCCCCGTCAGGGCTACAATGCACCACAGAACATACAAAACTACGCCCTCTATCTCGACTCCCGTATACTGGCATACAAAGAGTTGAAACATGATGCAATTCAAGTACAAGTGGAGACCAATCGTGATATGCGCCTCAATAACTCGATCGAACGGGACATGGCGTATACTACCGCTCTGCCGTCCAAAACATCCTCCAATTCTGAACTTCCCCAGAGAAGCAAGACCATCATGGGTCGTAAGCTTCGCGTCATGACGGTGGAGGAAGGTTTGTTTAGGGAAATCAGGTCGGTACAACAGATGATCGACTCTCTGGTCGAATGTCGGGTAAGCCGACCAAGACATCCACAAGCTCTCTAATGAGTCATCTCCATCCAGTTTTATATGGGTGACCTGGAGGATGAACTCACTATCACCACTCTAAGAATGCTCGTCAAGGATCTTCTCATCCTATTTCAAGTTGGTAATGAAGGCATGATCAACATACTTGGTGAGGGACATCATGTCTTTTCTTAACCCACCCTTTGTTCATTGTTCCTTAGAGCATTATTTCAAGATGTCAAAATACGATGCCGAAGAAGCCTTGAGCATCTATCGTGATTTCTGCAGTCAGACTGAGCGGGTCGTCGAATATCTTGGTGTTGCCAAGAAGCTACAGAGTCTTCTGGATGTTCCAATACCAAACTTTAAAAATGTATATTGCAAATTTTTTTTTCCTAGGATCATTACTAATGACCGCAGGCTCCGGTTTCCCTAGCAAATTTGCTTCAGGAATACCTCAACAACCCAAAGAGTGGTGTTCAAAACGAGGTAAGCAGAGCAACAGGACACAGACATTCCGACGTTCTCAGCAGTGCTCTCTTCCCAGGTGCCGCTTTCGTTACAGAAAGAACTCGTTCGAGCTGACGAGGTATGAATTAGGCTGAATTCCACGCGCACGCAGTTGATGGCAATTCAGGATATTCTGCGCCAACCTTCGTCACACGAGGGGTATCAAAGGAAGTATGTGATTCTGCACCAAATGACCCGCTACCGAGAGGCGTTCGAGGCCTTTGAAACTATGCTTTCAAAAATGGACGAATCATCTGATCCGGAAATTCTCAGTCAGTAGTTCTATTTGACGTCGTACCACAGGTTGCTCACCCAGATTTCGTTCAATTGCAGAACTTCGTCAGCGCTACGTTGATGCCACACCCGCGATTCGGGATGTCGTCCAGAAAACGATTGCCCAAATCCCACGCGAGCTCGTCGACACTGACTCTGGCGAACTGTACGATAAAGAGACGCAAGCCCTGGCCTTTGAACAACACCCGGTCTTCCATGAACTTCGGTCCTCGATGACCACTCGGGTTGACGACGCGCGTATTCAGCAAGAGGTCGGAAGGTATTACCAATATGTCATGTTCTCTCACAAGTGGGAAGCGGAGGAACCAACGTTCCAGATGGTGAAGAAGAAACCGGTCTACAAGCTACCTTCGACTCCCAAGTTTGCCAAGTTGCAAAACTTTTGCAAGCTCGTTTCTCGTCTCGGGTTCAAGTTTGCATGGTGTGATACATGCTGTGTCAACCAGGCAGATAAGAACGTCCAACAGGAATCTGTACTCTCCATGTTTAGATGGTATCGAGGTTCTGCTGTCACCGTTGTCCATCTCCTCGGTGTCTTTTCTGACTCAGAGGAGAGTCCCAGATGCCTTTGGAAGAGTATCTGGAATACGCGCGGGTGGACGTACCAGGAATATGTCGCGTCAGAGGTCGTTCAGTTTTATACTGAAGACTGGAAGCCGTACCTCGGCCTCCACTTGTTTAACCATAAAACATCACCAGGTATCCTTTTGGAGATGGAGCATGCGATGAGCTTGACGATAAAGAAGCTGTCCACACTTCGACCCGGTCTGGACAGGGCGCGCGAGAAGCTCTACATGGCTGCGAACCGCCGAACGAAACGTGAAGAAGATATTGCGTACTGCCTGTTTGGAATCTTCAATGCTGCACTCCCCGTTATATACGGCGAGGGAAATCAGGCTGTGGGTCGACTACTCGATCACGTCGTGACGGGATCGCGAGACATCACAATTCTAGCTTGGACGGGTCGGTCAGGTAGCTACAACAGTTGCTTGCCCGTGGATCTGACTGTCTACGACGCATTGGTGCCGCCTCATGTTCCGCGACCGATCAGACCAGATGAGATAGATCGCATAGTCAGGACGTTGCACTCGTCTTTACCGGACGTCTCGCAGGCGGTCGAACTCCACCGATGTCTTATCACCCTCCCTCCACCTTCATTTGCTGCCAGTCGACTGCAACTTTCCGGTATCACCTTTCCCACCACTAACCTCATCGCACTCTCATCTGATTCCGACAAGTACGTTTATCGTGTGACGACTTCCATGCTCGGGGATGTCAGGATAACGACGACAGATGATTTGGCCAAGATGGAGGATCTTATCCTGATTCATCCCTGGATCGAACTGCTACTCTCCCGAGACGTTCCACGTCGTGAAGTCAAGATCGATCCCGTCACACGTGCACTACGGCTGGTCGCTCGTCTGAGGCAACCCTTTGGTGCGTTGCTGCTTGCATCGTTCTGGGGCAACCAGTATAAGCGGGTCGCTGCGGACTGTTTGATCATGGTTCAATTGCGCGCGGAGGTGGGGTTGGCCGAGTTGACGGAGAATGTGACAACGGTCGACGTGCAGTAACTGTGGCGCTGGCAGTATGAATACCAGCGGGCGTCAGACGATGGATTGTACGGTAGTTTTTGGAACCGTTTTTCAATGTACTTGTCGGACATGGGTTCATACTTTGTATCCAAGCTTTCGTAGGACCACGTGTTAGTAGAGTCATTCTCTGGCTTGTATTAGCATTAGTATTTCGCACGATATGCACACGTCCTTGGATTGAACAGACTATACGTAGCTAGACTCCAGTCGTAGTGAACGAGACTGGAAGAGAAAGGAACGTGCGCGTTGCGCGATGGCCGAGAAAGGAAATATACACTAACTACGTTAGGTATGTTTATGTAATAAACACGATACTACATCGTTGACGGTCATGCTCAACACTGGATACCGAGCCTTCGGTGTGACCTTCCTGGCTGGATCCCCTGCAATGTCCAGTGTGTGTAAATTAAAAGCGGATCACAAGGAAAGTTAGATCTCTCAGTCACATCGTGCAACCGACGAAGGAATAAAGTAATCAAACTTATGAACTCCCTTTGCGCCGCAGAAGCGGGGCGTTAGAAACTAGTCTGGTGACCAGACTAGTTTAACAGAAACACTCACCCACTGAAAAAGAAGGTTATGGGAATCCTGGGATGAAATTAGGGTGTCGGGATTCATACGACCGCATCAGAGACTTCCCCATAGATTTCTCCTGCATAGTCGTCTCATCATTCTGGCATTTTCCTATCCCACTACACTTTCCTGCATTTGGGACTCCTAGCGTGCGAACGAGCTCATCTAGTCTCATGATCATCATGACCGTGCTAGCAAAGTGAGAACATGAATGTCTCTGCTGCTCATTTCTGGGATCATACTGAAGTGACTCGTAGAGTCATGCAGGATTGTCCCAGCCTGAGCGTTCGATACATGATCATCATCTTGATCCGGGATCTCGTCTCCCGGTCACCTGAACTCGCCATTCCCGTCTGCACGGGGGAACCAGGAGCTCGTTTGGTCTCGAACGATGATCAAGAGGGTCCTGTTCGTATATGTGACGACCAATGTGCTGTATGTATTTGTAACTCTGCGTGCTCCGATCCTCGGTTCTCTCTGTTGTCGCTTTCGGCGCAAATAGACAAGTCCTCGCGAAATGTGTATGAAGTATGGGGTGCGTCATGATTCATTCCTTTCTTCGACCCAGGTCGACAAATAGTTGATATTCATTTCGGATCTCAGGCCTTGCGTGACGGAAGCACAGGAGACGTTAGGATGATGGTGGCGCTGTATACACCTGACATGCGACCAAAAATATCCGCTGGACCGGATTGACATAATCTCTGACCTTTAGACTTGGTCTAAAGGTGTCTAAAACCGTTGTGTGAGAGTGTCGAGGGGATTAAGGTTGGCTAGGATTGAAATTGTTCGGATTTAGCCTTGTGCTACATGTTCTCGCATTCTCAAAGATGACATATAGGAGGCTAGTGATAGTCGTGTTTCTTTGCAGCTGGTGAATGTTGTACGGTAGGTTTGGGAAGTTCGAGCGTTTTTGGATACGCTGTAAAAGGCCTCGGTGGATTTGACGGAATTACTGGGTACTTGTGGTATACATCAGACTGTAATATAAGATGACACATCACTACTACCTTGACTAAGTGGCCCACCTGCCATGGTCGTTGGAACACGGTGAACGTGTCACACAGTCTTGTTCAGCTGGCGTTGTGTCATGACAACTCAAGTAATCTGTCAGCGTCACTTTTATACGTACTTGGGATAGGCTTTCGATGGAGTCGGAGGGACAAAGTGTTCGTCGTCTCGCAGTGGACGCGCAAGGATTTGTATGTCCATATACGTAGAAGGATAAATTAGCGGAACCAGGTCCGTTATCCTGTGTGAATCACCCCCATGATCAGCGGCCAGGATTCGATCGATTAAATTTAAAGAAGCCGAAAAGAGAGCCAAAAATAGAAACATCGATAGCATGTCTGTAGAAAACCCCAGTAGTCCAATAGTCTTCATCGGTCGTCCAGGGTAGACGTTTCATATTTGGGGACAAACTGCGCCGAGTCTACTAATCAAATAGTGCTGTAAACGAAAACGAGTGTTCAGTATGTGCATGAAGAATTACTTGGTTGTGAGTCAAGAAGCTGTAGGCCAGGGGGGACACGTGCATGCCAGGAGGCTATGTTGAACAAGGTGAACGCGTGCTCCAATCTACATTCTATCGCTCTGATATCCAGTTACCATCTTCCCTCTTGTCTTTCCAATCGACAGATACATCGCCAGAGAGCATGTATTCCTTATTTCGCAAGTGGAAAAGAAACAGTGAGTAA
>JBBPTK010000776.1:0-11487 GCA_038094135.1 Spongiforma cf. squarepantsii
AAACACTAGGAGATTGAACCCATCCATCCTCTTTACACACAACTTTAGAAAAAGTCTGGTGAAGCTCCTTCCAAGCTCCAACAGACTGGTTAGCACAGAAGATATCTGCAGTAGCCCAAATAGAAAACTGTGAAGATGAATCTGCCATGAATTGAACAGTGCTGACATTCCAAATCTTGACTATCTGGCTTGCAGAGCTGGAGACAATCCAAGTCCCATCAGGTGAGTATGTAACAGATCTGACAGGAGATACTGTACCCGCCCAATCGATTCGTCAGCCGGTGTGACACGTTATGAGGCAAAAATTTTCAGCATTTCGGCAGGCACATGGCTCAATCGATATCACTGGCAGTGTAGCATAACTTTGATAGAACCAACTAAGTGTTGTCAATTGAACTACACTCACTCCCAAGGTTTTGGTCACCCTGCTTTTTGGCCTGTCACAAATTGTCACTGAAAATAACACGTCGTCAAACTACTCAAATTGAATCTGTTTACTAAGTAACTAGTATGAAAGTAGTAAATGCATACCGCAAGTGTCTTTTGTGGCATCTGAATAGGCCCGATGATAGGATAATCCCCTTGGGCGACTCCCGACTCCTGAGATGGCAACTCGGACCCACCCCTCACAGTTAGGCAGTTTTGACCAACTCAATCCCTTCTTGAAATGTGTCCCTCAAACGGCAGAGCTCTTGAACGCACCTGGACCCCTCACACCTGCGGCAGGATCAATGTGCTCGCATCATCCTGAACCACCAGTGGCAGCATGGATGACACAGCCTGCTCGGACGGCGCTGCTCCTATAGTGGGAGGCAACTGAACGCAATGCCATGGGCTTGAGTGGCAGGGGATGCGGAGCGATGTGTGGGTACAGACGAAGTGACTCTGGACAGGACTGGCTCAGGGCGACACAGAAAGGCTACCAAAGAGGGCTAGTGAGCACACCAAGACCATCGCATGCACGCACCACCATCTTCAGACGTACGGGCAGACATGGTGCTGGCATCGCGCACTTGCGTTGGTTGGCCATCCTTGCGAGGTCGGCCGACATTCTTGGTACCGGGCTTGTTCTTCGTGCCCCGAGTTCACGTTTGGCTGGTTCTCGCATTCGTTCGACTCGAGTGGACTGGCTGGTGGCGGTGGCGGCGGACAGTGTGTGTCGCGGCTGGCACTGTCAGTGAACCGAGAAATTAATTGCGGACCGGCCGGTCCGCTAGGTTAGGTTTCGAACTCCGCTAGGTCCCAACGCCGCCCAGAAACAATTCGTCAGTCGAGCCTGTGACACGTGACAGCTGAAAAAATTTCGTCATTTTGGGGTCCATGTGACGCGTGACAGACGAATCGATCGATTTAGTACAGTATATGCTCTTCAAATGGACCTGCTATGCACTGCCCTGTTTCTGCATTCCAGATCCTAACTGTTTTATCTGCAGAGCCAGAGACAATCCTGGCACCATCAGATGAAGAAGCAAGGGATAGAACTGAATCTGTGTGACCTTCAAGTGTTCTAATAGATCGACCAGTCTTTACATTCCAGATTCTAATAGTCTTATCTGCTGACCCAGAAAGAATCCTTGTACCATTAGATGAATAGGCAACAGCAAAGACTGTGTCTGTGTGCCTTTGAAAGGGACCAGCCTTAAGTTCACCAGACTTGACATTCCAAACTCTGACAGATTTGTCCATAGAACCAGAGACAGCATACATGCCATCAGGAGAGCAGGCAACAGAGCAAATAGAATCTTGATGACCATAGAAGGGACCTGCAATGGATTGACCAGAGTTGACATTCCAAACTCTGACAGTTCTATCCAAAGATCCAGAAATGAGATATCCACCATTTGCTGAATAGGCAACTGATGTAACTGGAGCTGTGTGACCTGGGAATGAACTTGCAATTAGTTGACCAGTAATAACATTACATATCCTAATTGTACCATCCAAAGAGCCAGAGATGATAGAAACATCATCAGAGCAGGTAATGGAGAGAACTGGACCTGTATAACCCTGAAGTGGGCCTATGACCAAGTAACCAGAAGCTGCATCCCAAACTCTAATGGTCTCATCCAAAGAAGCAGAGACAATTTTTGTACCATCAGGGGAAAAGGCAGCAGCAAGAATAGGTCCTGTATGAGTTCTAGAAAGGTCTTTCTTATCCATGGTAATAGCTTCATTCTGCTCAACATTTGTAATCCAAAGCCAAATGGTCCCATCATAAGAGCCAGAGACAATACATGTCCCATCAAATGAATATACAACACAGGAGATGGAGTCTGAGTGTTTCTGTAATGGTCCTGCTATGAGTTGGCCAGTGGAAGCATTCCAAACTCTGATAGTCTTATCTGCAGAGCCAGAGACAATATGATCTCCATTAGGAGAATAGGCAATAGAGTTGATGCAATCTGAGTGACCCTGAAATGGACCTATTACAAGCTCCCCAGTGGCTGCATTCCAAATTCTAATGGTGTTGTCATCTGAACCAGAGACAATGTGGGTTCCATTGGGGGAGTAGGCAACAGAGTTGACCCAATCTGAGTGTCCCTGAAATGGATCTACCACAAGTTGCCCAGTGGTTGCATCCCAAACTCTAATGGTGTTGTCAGAAGAGCCAGAGACAATGTGGGTCCCATCAGGGGAATAAGCAACAGAGTTGACTTGATCTGAGTGCCCCTGAAATGGACCTGCCACAAGCTGCCCAGTGATTGCATTCCAAACTCTGATGGTCTTATCAGAAGAGCCAGAGACAACATGATCTCCATTAGGAGAATAGGTAACAGAGTTGATGCAACCTGAGTGACCCTGAAATGGACCTGCCACAAGCTGTCCATTGGTTGCATTCCAGATCCTGATGGTGCTGTCATCTGAGCCAGAGATAATGTGGATCCCACCAGGAGAATATGCAACAGAGTTGACCTGATCTGAGTGCCCCAAAAATGGACCTGCCATAAGCTGTCCAGTGGTTGTATTCCAAACTTTAATGGTCTTGTCGTTTGAGCCAGAGACAATGCAAGTCCCATCAGGGGAATAGGCAACACAACTGACTGGTCCCAAGTGCTCTTGTATATTATGCACCTCTGTTGGCCAACAGGCTGGATGGTTTGAGGTCAGGGAAATATGTTCTTGCAAGAAATCAGTCCAAAGGGCAGATAATGATGATTCAGTTGGTATCTGAGCCATTGCTGATAGATATAGATGGGGAGTGGATTTTCTGAGAACTGGTGCAAACACCTGTATAAATTGTGTTCCTTCTGATGCTAAAATGCCAATCTCTTTATCCTGTAATATCTAATTAAAGACTAAATCCAACACCATTACATTTGATCTCACCTTGCCCCACTTTTTCAGTATATTGCAAGTCTCTATTGCAGATTGAATGAACAGGACTGGTGAGTGCACTGATAGTAGACTGATGCATTCTAGCCAACAGGGGAAAAATCTCTTGAAAAACAATGTGACCTCATCCAACAACTCCTCAGATGGGTCAACACTTTCTAGATGGACCATCCAATACTGGCATGAGTACATCAACTGAAGGGGGATAGCTTCTTTTACTCTCTTATCCAGATCAGAAACATCTGTGTTTGGCTGCAAAGGATCCTTCAGGTCACAAATGTTGAATTTGAGCATCCCTTGCATACATGCAAGTAGTGCCTGTCCTAAATAAAGAGAATGTTCAGGGCTGATATGAACACAGAAGGCCCCACTGTGGGCCTCATCCAGTAAAAAGTCTCGGAATGAGGTATGGAGTGGCTGGATAGGCTCTTCATCATCAGCTACTCCATTAAGCAATGACCCCATGCACTCAATGATATCTTGGATGCTCTCTTTTTTTGACTCGAACAAGACAGTAAGGGTCCTCAATGATAGTGGCTCTTTGAGTGCAAGTATGACAGCCATCACATCTCGGAAGGCTGCTCGAGTTTCACCTAGTACGAATATTTCACCTAATATGTCTCGATATAGAACATCTAAAAGTTGGATCATTGAAGTGTTCTGGTTCGGTAGAAGGATCTCGAGCCGTTGGGACGGGCTGAGTCTCATCGTGCCACCCTTTTGGACAAAGTCACACGCAATTGAAGCCCACTGAAAGAGATGTTGGGAAGAACGGACGAGTAATGGGCACCATGCTTGGTTGGGCCAGGATGATTCGAGGTCTGTATAGTACCGACTGAGGGAATGGAGGACGAATCTTTCAATGTCCTCATCAGCCTCTTCTTCCGAGATATCTGCCATTTGCTTATGGATCAGATGTGGTATGGGCGCGAATGCTCTCAGGATGTCCGCTTCAGGTCGAGTAGTAATGAGGAAGCGAAGGTTGGAAGGAAGCGACTTTGCGGAAAGCTGGCTGGAGATGGCCGAGAGAAACTGCTCGCGACTAGCCAGATCACCGCTTTCATCGAGCGCGTCGATAATGATGACCAAGGGTCCAACGGCATCCAGGTTCGCCATAGGTTCGATTATTAACTTCTTGATCTGCTGCAAGGCCGACGTTGACGTCCGAAGTGCTCGATTGTTTTTCACGACTTCCCAGAGGGCAGACTTGTACTGTGGATCATAGTCGGCGAGGTCACGAGCAATGGTGCTGAAGACATTTTGTGGGTTCCGCCTTGCGACGTCAGTGCGGGAGAAGCAATACGACGAGCCCAGTCGCTTTAATTCATCATACATTCGAGCAATCGAGTGAGCCACTGCAGATTTCCCTGACCCAGCAACGCCGGTAATGAGGCATACCCGCGGGGCATCTTCATCGAAGTTGTTGAGAACATCACAAACATCGTCGATAAAAGATTCACGCGTCCCTGGTAAACACCCCTTCTCCTCCGCATATGCGGCTCCTGGGGCATAAGGCATGTCGTTCAAGTCGATCGATTCAGCTGCGTTCGATGATCCTCACAAAGGAACGATGTTTTCAAAGGTTCGGACACTTACCCGCGAGGTCAACCACATTCATCATGCGAACAACCGTGACACCAGTCCGTACTGCCACTCCCTCTAATAACCCAGTTTTCAGTTCTTGAAGCTTCTTTTCGTAATTCTCGATCTTTTCATCGATGTCAGATAGCGTATACTTGGCAGTCCGGATCCCTGGAGACGATGATCAGAGCCGGGCATCAGAAATATGTATGACGAACACTAACAGAAATCCACTCGCTTGGCATACTCAGTGATGAAGTAGCCGCATTCAGTCACCTGCTGTAACAACAGCCTGACCATCCTGGCGTGTCGTTCGATTATCTTCACAAGTTGCGCGTCATGAATAAACTCGAAGACGTCCCGCATCGTTCCCGCTAAGCGAATGATGCCCTCGTCGCGACGCGCTTGATTGATGAGCACCTACATCATGAGGTGTCAATAAGAGTACGATGTCAGTAAAACGACGGACCCGATTCGCAGCAGATGTGACAGACCAGGCCATCGACGTGTACGGGAAGATCTGCAGGAGGGTCGGAAGGTGAAAGCGGCGGGAGAACAACCGAGACATACCTCTGCGACGCCATCCATGATCTTGTTGAACAGTTCCAGCCTCCGCAACAAGACGCCCCATGTATTATCAAACGTCTGCGCCTCGGCCACGATGTTCGTGCCGGCGTCGACCGCAGAGCCAAGGAGTTCGACAGGTGGCGGCACGGAGCCGAGGGAGCTGATGACGTTGTTCACCTGCGCGACTGCGATCCTCGCTTGACGTTGGTCCGCATCAACATGTCGTAGAGATTCGGAAGTTAACTTGAACCTGATTGCGATCGTGGAAGGATCGGAGCCATTCTCGGAATCCTTGTGAAGAGGTTGCTCGAACACTTTGATCAAAGATCAGGTGAGTGGAGTGTGCCAACTACTACGTTTTTGTTCTCGCACCATCGTCCTTCAGTCTCCCCAAGACTCCACCGATAGTATCAGTAAGACTACCGATCAGTTCGTTCTTTCCGGCACGATGACGCCGGTAAACCTGTACAACGAGATTGCAAAGGTCATGCCCGTCACTGATCATCGTCAACTCGATGTCATTCGTAATCGTATATGCACCCACAACAGCATTTCGTCATCCCAACAGACATGATTCTTTTTCATCTCTTTCGATGCCTCCGTATGGTATGAGGCGGCGCCTACTAATATTTTTACCTGGTATCGCCCCGCAATCACAGAGGACCTGCGCCGTGTTCGAAGTTGAATGTCTATGAACACAAGTCAGTTAGAACGAAAGAGACAGTTGAGCGTTGAAAACGCACCTTTGACCGTGAGCGCTCTCTCCCTGAATCGCTTTAATCAGCATACGTGTCTCCGAACAAGTCATAAGATTACCATACATGACAGAATTCGCGACCCGTGGTTGATTGGGTGAATTTCTTCTGCTATAAGAAAAGTTATCGAGTATAAGGTGAAGATGAGTCGGTAGTCTGTGGTTGAGGTGGAGAGCCGAATAATACCCACCGAGTTAACATGCGGTTGCAGTGCGGTTGCAATGAGGGAAGGTGCCAGGTCCGTCCGGTCCGCCAGGTGGCACATGGACTAGGGCCCAAATCAACACTGTCGGACCTGCACAGTAAGGCTGCATCGACGTTCAAGCTGTTTTCTCAACGTGTGTGCACACCGATAAAGTCGTAGCCTAATTGATCTTCGCCTGTTCGAATCCGCTCGCGTCAAGAGTGACCAGAAGTGACTTGATTGAGTGAGATCCTCCAATACTAAGCTGCGTCACCACGTTCGTCCGTGCGTTGGTTTTCATAGTCCCGCGACGGTCATTCAGAACAGGACTCAAGAGATAAGCACCAATGCGACATCCTCACATACCGCATCCTTCTAGCCATCACTAATCAAACGACACTGGCCGTATCCCTTATCCACGCATCATCCTCTCCTACTGCAATGCCGCCGCCATAAACGCACTCAGCTCCGGTATTCCACAACAGTCACCTCACCATGTCATCCCGTGCACGTGTCCGTGAATGGCCTGGCAACAATGATGACAGCGACGACGAAGCTGACTATCGCTGACTATCCGGTGTAAGATGGAAGGAAATTTGCGCGACGGGCAGTTTGCTGGGCGCTTCGGCCTCGTACATTTTGATCATGCTTGTCCTACGTTTTGACCTGGTGAGGGTTTGAGCAAACAGAAATCAAAAGGCCCAGAAGTATCATTCACGTACAGCTGAAATACCATAGAGCATGGGAGAATGCTATCGAAACGAGGTTCTCTTGATCTGAGCAAGCGTGAGCGGGTGGAACCACGGAGCCGACTAAAGCACACCCCGAACTGATAAACTTGACGCACGCAAGGTACATGTAATCTCTCGCCAGCTCATCGATGACCTTGGGTACATGGATCACCTTAGGCGAAGGATGTCCAGGTTGGCGTCTCGTGGTCGACGACGGTGACGCGCTGGTTTGTGCCGAGCCAAATAGAAACGGCAAAAACCATCCAGCTGGACCCAGCGGGTGCGAGCCGATAGGTGGATTGAATGACGTGCACGACCTGGAGGTATCTGTTGGAACAATCAACATGAGGTTTGATTGGGAAACGTAAAAAGTTGACTGACCGACCGTCAAAACACGTTAACGAGTGGTTTGTGATCATGTTCGTCGACGAGACCGAGTCGTCTCAGATAATATCCAGCTGGAGTCGACAATGCGCCACGCATGAGTCGGCGTAAACGATCAGGAACGACGAAGGACTCACAGCCAGCAGAAGAAAACGAGTTCCATCCGCCCTCACC
Source organism: Spongiforma cf. squarepantsii (assembly GCA_038094135.1). NCBI lineage: Eukaryota > Fungi > Basidiomycota > Agaricomycetes > Boletales > Boletaceae > Spongiforma > Spongiforma cf. squarepantsii. The sequence continues at coordinate 7,710 of JBBPTK010000776.1, forward strand.
CTCGAGACCTTGTCGTAAATTTCTCTGCGCACGGCAAGCTGCGAGAATGCCCGTGCAAGGTTCACTGCGATCTTGAGTTGCTCGTCGAGCCAGCGAGAGCTGCTAGATAAAGTCAGGGAGCCGTCATGATGACTGGAGGGTCCCGTAGAAGGTACCAGCAGCTGGTTCCTTTTCCCTCTGTGGAGAACGTGAGACTATTACGTAATACGCAACACAAGGAAACTTATCAACGAACATCTAACACTGTAAACCAAGATGACGTCGAGTAGACCCACAGGTGTCTTGTCCCGGAAAACTTCATTGCAGATATCCTCGAAAAAATCATCCAAGTCTTCACTCGGTGCTCCTTCTCAGCTATCCCAATCGAGTCGCAAGGGCAAGCGTGCATGGCGAAAACATGTCGATATTCAATCTGTCGAACAAGGTTTGGAGAGCCTTCGTGCAGAGGAACGGGTCATCGGGTGAGTTTTTCTGAAATTCTCTGAAAGAGGGGGAAAAAACCGACATGGAGTGTTCTGTAGCACAATATTGCAAAAACAGACGGATGATCAACTGTTCGTCGTCGACACGCAGGGCGACGAGCGAGGTGCGTGTCCTTTCTTGCTCATTCCATCACCTTTCGGTTCCAGATTCTCACTTTGTTATACAGTTCGACGATCGTTGCCACGTTTTTCATCATCCCAACTCACCTCGGCCAAAATTCTCGCACAGCGCTCCGCTGTGCCTGCTGTTTTATCACGTACAATGCCCCAGTCGAAATCGTCGTCACGCCATTTGTCGCGCGCAGACAAGGAGCGACTGTTGAAGATCGCCAAGCGGCCTCGCAAGGGACCTTTCAACGCCATCATGGATCCGACCGAATTTGGTGCGGGGAGTGCTCCCATAGGTGTCTCGCACGCTGCTCGGCAGAGCGGAACGCACGATCTGTGGGCGGAGCAGGTGTTTATCGAGGAGGAAGTGCCGGAGGGGTTGGAAGAAATGCGACAACGCGCGATCAAGGTGAGAGCATTAGTTCCATGTCGGGTTTTTACCTCAAACTGGTTTTTTCGAAAATGATAGAAACCCGAGCTTGGACATCCGCGCGAGGTCATCGATCTACCGGCCGTGTCGGCACCTCATCCTGGGGCATCTTATAATCCGCCTGTACAAGCGCACGAGGAACTCCTCATGCAAGCGTACCAGGTCGAACAACGGCGACAAATAGAGGTTGTCCGCCTATCGGAAACGCGGAAGAGAATAGAGCAAGCACGCGCGTTTGCCTTGAACGACGTGACGGAAGGCGTCCCTGCTGGGATGATCGTCGACGAGATCAGGGACGATGAGAAAATGATAACTGACGGGCCCGCCGTGGTTCCAAACAGACTACCTGCCAGAAAGACGAAGCAGCAACGCGCTCGCATGGCAAAACAAAAGGCGGAGGTGAGGTTTCTGGATGTCCAGACCTGGGTGACAAGCAACTAAACGGGTTGCAGAAACACGCGCTGGCGGAGAAAGCCGCTCGAAAACGCATCTTACATTCGATCTGTCAAGTCAAGAGAATACGCTCTGACGCGTTGAAACTTGTGGAAGAACATCAACAGTCACGACTGGCACGGCAACTCACGCTTCGACTTAAACTACAAAAAGGCCTCGCTGGGCAACGGCTCGGAAAGCACCGCGTTCCTGAAAATAGCATCGATGTGCAGATCGGGGAGGATCTGAGTGAGAGCTTGAGGAACCTCAAGGTGAGTCTTGTCTGGTGGATGGTTTTTTTTCGCTGACAGTATATTCTATGCAGCCCGAGGGAAATCTGTTCCGCGATCGCTTCGTGAGTCTTCAGCAACGGGCTTTACTTGAGCCACGAGTTCCTGTACAGTGAGTGCGGTTTCATCTCCTTTTGAGTCACTCTGAGCGTCCTCTTTCAGGCCGACGAAGCGCAAGGCAAAACTGAAGGAGTACGAAAAACATGCATGGAAACGTTTCGAGTAGTTATACCATACGTTTGTTACAAGAGGAAAAGAGTTTCTATTCGGTGTACTTCACCAACGAAAAAGCTATGGACACTGTGGGAGTCGAACCCACGACCTCACGCAGTCTTCAATGCGAAGCGTGCGCGCTACCAACTGTGCCAAGTGCCCGCAGAGAAGATGTATCACATGACCGATTTCAACATCCGACGCTATCCAAAGATTCCTCCTAAGTTCTGCTAGAGACTTTGAACGCCAACGATGTCGATGATGGAGGTGGACCCGATCGAATCCGACACTGCGACCCATTGGACGCAAATGCCGCGCCGACGGATCGCACGGCCCGTCGACGACGCGCATCCCTTTGATCTCGACGCGTACGTCGCCAGCTACTCCGGTGAGTTCGACCCCTTTGCTACTCCCCGATGACCGACCAACGCGGACCGTGCCATCGCACAGGTCGGACTACCGTCGACCGACTCCTCTCTATCATCGCTTCCTGCCCCTCCATCGCCCCACAGGCGCTCAAACTTGCCTTTGCCCATCTCTACCGCCTGCGTGATCCGTCGCTCGTCCAGGCAGCCTTGTCGGCCTACGCGAGCGCCGCAGCGCTTCCAGAGGGCCAGGGTCTCCCTCCCGCGAACGAGGTCATCGTCGTGGACGCCAGCTGGGTCGAGGAGGTGACCAAGAAGAACGTGGCGGAGCGGACCAAGCTCGAGGTCGAGCTCAAGACGTACACGAACAACATGATCAAGGAGAGTATTCGGGTGCGTCACGCGTCACTCTCTCTGTCAGTCTGATGTTGAAGTTCATCGTCGTCATGGCAGATGGCCCATAGGGATCTCGGCGAGCATTATCGCGCCACGGGCGATTTCGCCTCGGCGTTGAAACATTTGACTAAGTCGCGCGAATTTTGTTCGACGAGTCAGCATGTGCTTGATATGTGTCTGTCCGTGCTCGAGGTATCGTGTGCGCTGTTCTTTCCTGGAGACACTCGGATGAACCCATCTGTTTCTTTCTTTTTTTTTCGTAGCTCGTGATCGAGCAACGCAACTATATGCATATATCGTCGTACGTGTTCAAGGCAGACGGCGCGTTGGAAAGCGTGGTAGGAGCTGCAGGACAGGGGACTGGTGCAGAGTCAGGCGCGACTGGCGGTGTCCAGTCTTCGAGCAAAAAATCGAACCCTGAGCGTGACCAGGTGCAGTCAAAGCTTGATTTCGCCATGGGCCTGTCCAATCTCGGGACGGGCAACTACGAAAAGGCGGCCGGGCTGTTCTTGCGGCTCGGTCCCCCAGAACAACTTGGCGATTGGATCGGCAAGGTGAGCAGAAGCAGAGGGTAAATCTTTTACCATGACTGAAACGACCTGGATCGTGCAGCTTGTCGTACCAGGCGACATCGCCATCTACGGCACCCTTTGTGCGCTCGCGAGCCTACCTCGCTCTGCCATCAAGTCGCAGCTCCTCCAGAATCCGGTCTTTTCCGCATACATCGAGCAGGAACCCTATGTTCGCGATCTCATCCAAGCTTATATGTCCAGCGATTTCAAAACGACGCTTGATATCCTTTCCAGATACTCGGTCGGACCTTTTCCCCTTGTGTGTAAATGTTACATTGAATCGCCATATAGACAAGACATTACATCGACATTCACTTGGGCGTCCACGTCAACGATGTCACTCAACATTTGAGACAGACCGCCGTCGTACTCTACTTTCAGCCGTTTGAGACGATCCGCCTCGACCGCATGGCATTAGCATTTGGTTGGAGTATCGAGGAGGTCGAACGGGAGGTCGTTGCGCTTATTCAGAGCGGACAGATCCAAGGGC
>JBBPTK010000777.1:0-11477 GCA_038094135.1 Spongiforma cf. squarepantsii
AGTCGCTCAGCTCTCTGCATAGCCTCCGGGTTCTCACTGTCATACTTACAAACGGTATTTTTCTCAGTGACGAGCAACTGGCAGATTTGGCTAGTGGGTGGCCGTTGCTCGAGACGCTCGACTTGTCAGGTGGCATGGATGGGTTGTCTGCGATCCACTTGACCTTCAAAGGATTGTTATCGCTCACATGTGCTTGCCCCAAGTTACGCCGCGTTTCATTGTGTCTGGATGGCAGGGAGGTCCCGAGCGATGTGGATCCAGACAAGGTTTACAACGAGTCCATTACGGATCTTTGGTTCCCGAGGTCGCCTATCAGTGATCCTGTTCGGGTTGGAGAATTTCTGTTGGAATATTTTCCGTCACTCGAGAGGCTATGCAACCTTTCCCCCTTGGATCCATACATACGGGAGTGGTCTGCGGTCGAGGCATACGTGTTTCCTCCCACGGCCGTTGGGTCGAGTCGGAGTTCCTCCCCACAGTAACTTCTTTGTGACAAGGTCAACCAGCGGGACAGTACCCTAATCTTCAAACGTCCAGTTTCCAATGCCCGTACTCGGGCAGACAGTCCAACGTAGCTAGCTGGACGACGACTGGCCAAGTCTGGTAGTGTAGAAAGAAGATGCTGAAGCCTGATGGGCAGCTCGATTACCGAACACAATAGACAGGTAGTATCCACCATGGACAACGCGTCATATACATATTATCGTCTTCAATTAATCATCCTTCGAGTTACGTAGGTTATGAAAGTCGTAGCATGGTCTTCGAGTAAGACGGAGATCCACAAAAACCCACAGTAGCATCGATGATAATGCCTCTTTCCGTGACACCTCTAATAATAGCTGCAATCGGGACAATATGCGTCAGGGAGTTGCGCGGTTGAGTGACACTCGTTGCATACTGTTCCGAGACATTCCGGGCACTGAATGACGTTCTCGAACGTCCCAAAACGTATGTTCGCCTTTTCCTCCATCCTTCCTCCATCCCTCTTCGTCTCCCGGTCCCAGCAGCTATCACATAGACCAGCACGACGGCAGACGAGACAAAACGCACAGTATCTGCACCCATCATCCAATGTGCAGTATGTGATTTGACAACCAGGACATGAAACGATGGTAGGTCGCAGGCCAGGGTTTTTAACACAGTCGTCACAGGACCATGTGGCACCACAAGCGCAACGTCGACCGAGATCCTCGTCGATGCACTCGGGACAATAGCCTTCTGAGATGTTGTATTCGGTGGCAAAGGGATTGAAACGGTCGGTCAGACCGGAACAGCTAGAGGTCTCAATGCACGAAGACCAAGCATCGGCGTGACCGGCCTCAACGCAAGACTTGCATGGGCTCGGGAGAGGTGCATGGGACCAGGTAATAGATGAGTCGGTGAACGATTTTCCATCTCCGGTGAGCTCGGCAAACTCTCTTGAGCCGGGTTGGGGTAAAAGGACTCTTCCTGGACACCAGCAGATATCAAACCTACAATACCATTCATTGCAAGAAGGGCAGCGGATGAATGGTGAGGAGGACTCGTCCTTGTGCCGCAATTCTAGACAAGAGTGACATGTCATCTGAAGATGGTCACAGCATTGTGCACAGTTCAGTTCGAAGCCTTCACAGTTCATGCGTGCACATGTCACGACATTGTCGCAGTCCCGGCAGCTTTGCAAATAAGCATCGCACAGTGGACATGACAACAAGCTAGCAGTTTGAAACACTGTGGAGTCCATGATGACTTGGTTTTCGATCAAGGCGTCGCGATAGCACTAAACCATCATACTGAATATAGGAATCCATGTAGAAATGATAAATACTTACTTGCGCTTTCTTCAACACGCGGCGTGCATACCATTCCAGTTTGCGTATACAATCTCGACCCATGCAAGACCTGCTACTCTCTTTACCCTCAAACCGTATGCTTTGTAGGTCCAAGTCATACTTTACATCTGAATCCGTATGAACTGAAATGAACAGAGCAGAGAGGTCGGAGAGGTCATCAGTATGTTGGAAGGAAAACTTTTGTTGGCTGAGACGTTCCTCGGCCCTAAAATCAGAACGAAAGACAATGCCGAGGAGTTCGAGAAGTTCTACGAATGGTTCAAACCACGAGGGATCGACGAAATCTTGATCGTCTTCGGGATCAAGGGTTGTGACGACAGAAGAAGAGGTGGTGAGCATGATCAAATGGTGATTACATAAGCCCAGAGCGACGCCGCCCACCTTTTTTGCACTTCTACTAAATGTCCTTTCCACCACGTCAGCGTAATCCATTGTATCTGCCAGAATTATTTCATTCCCTTCTTGATTGTATCGCTCCCCTACATTCACTCAGCGACGTCAACGCGGTTTTGATGTTTGAGGAAGATACTCATCTTACTCCTGACGGCCATTCAAACAAACCAGGTCTACTGGGCAGCCTGGCAAATACGTTATCTTGTCGCTTTGCGCGTCTCGGTGACATCGTAGATGTCACAAAATCGATTTTGATGAATGAGGAAGCCGTCCGTCTTACTCCTGACGACCATCCGGACAAACCAGGCCAGTTTAGCAACATGGGAAATACATTATTGAGTCGTTTCGAGCGCTTCGGTGATGTCGCAGATATTACACAGTCAGTTTCGATGTAAGAGCAGGCCTTCCGTCTTACTCCTGACGGCCATCCAGGAAAAATCAAGCTGCTGAAAAACCTGGGTGATTCACTCATGATGCGTTTCAAGTTTTTTCGTCATCCTTCCGATCTCACTACTGCCACATTCCATTTTTCGGAGGCTGCTCGGTGGTCCACAGGTCTCGTTTCTCTCCGCTTTAGTGCTGCTTGTGCATGGATTTCGTCTACCCAAGTTGGAGGAAACTCCCAGACTCTAATTGATGCGTATACCACCGCTCTCACTCTTCTCCCACAGTTGGCATGGATCGGCCTTCCACTCTCAGAGCGTCATCGCGCACTTGTCAGGGTGGCTGATGTTGCAGGAGGCGCAACCAGCGCCGCATTGGACGCTGGCCTCCCCGAAATGGCTGTCGAGTGGCTCGAGCAAGGACGTGGACTCAGCTCCTCCAACTTCGTACTCCAGTCGACCTTCTGCACGTCACACATCCTGCGCTTGCTGATGATTTCGAATTGACGTCCAGACAGTTGGAAAATGCCAGTAATCGCGATCACATACTGTCCGACGAGGTTCTTGATTGCGACTCTGGGTCGCACGAGAAATTCGTACAGAGGCATCACATACTTACGCTCCGTCGAGAGAAGCCACTTGCAGACATACGATCCCTACCCGGCTTCGACAGATTTTTGCTATCTAAATCCCAGCAAACAACGATGTGATGCTTCGATCGTCATCGCGGAACAAGGGAGTGTCGTGCCTGTTCCCCTTCCTGGCGTTACCTATCGACACGTAGAAGTGATGCAACGTTATTGCTCCAGCACGACTATTTGTTCATTCCGCACGACGATGTGCTATTGCTCACTTCATCTAACCAAAGGAATGTCATCGCAAGCTAGGACCGGGAGAGCGCACCTGAATACAGCGAGGCACAGATTCCTTTTGATAGGTTCCAACTCGTTTTGGGATTCTTATGGCTCGAAGTGGTCCACCCACTTCTGGAAGCGCTTGGCATTCCGGTATGTCATTGTCAAGCGAGTCGCATGTCGATTCCCTCAGACTGACGTCTTTGCGTCACAGGCTAGCCCGTCTGGATCCGAGAAAATGACCCCGAATATTTTGGTGCCCTATTGGCCCTTTTGCCTTTTTGCCCATTTATGCTGCCGGCCTGTACGGAACATGGACTACACCGGGGGCAAAGCTTTCCGACTTTGCCATATCTTCCTACATACCAACACTTGGAGCACTCACTCCATCGACTGGGAAAGAGGCATGTTTGATCAAGGACAGTGCGAGAAAAAGGCGTGTACATGACATCGTAAGAAATCGGCACGTTATGCAACACGCGTCGCCGCGAACAGAGGACGAGATCCTGGGTTCGGTGCTTCCTGCATCTGAAATGAGGAGAAGCGTCGACGGGAGTTAGTCGACGCAGTAGATCTCTATGAAAATTATACGTACGAGAGTGCACGGATGCCGATGAAGCGTTACCCTGCTGTAAGGTACGCATCGTCGCTACGTCCCGATCCGGTCCGTTGTCAAACGATCTCGACCACCCTCTCTCCTGTCACACTCATGTTTATCTTACTCTTTTCATTTCGCTTCGTTTTGCTTTATGCTTCGTCATTCCGTCCCTCTCCCTTTATCATAGTTCTTCACATTGTCACATATTCCCGCCACCCACGTCATACCTTACTTTCTCTTTGTTCGACTATGTACCCACATTTGGCCCGTTCGTACTATAAAAACCCCATGTAATCTCTAGTTCGACATCGAATCGAATCAGTATCGAGTTCCCATTTATTCGAATCTCCTCGACGCCTCCGAAAGTCCCGTACGACGACAACGCCCATCGATCATCGACACGAACGCTTCTCTTACTCTTTTATCGCCCTCTTCTCTCTACCTTCCTTTTTAGGCTAATCACTTCCCGTCCCCTTCGAACTCGCCATCGCCTTCCTGGTTTCTGTCTTGCAGGAACTAGCCCCCCTACACTGCCATGGAGGATTATGTCTCAGTGACGGTTGGGGTTCGTACCTCGCGTGGTGCGAAGACTTCGCACTGCCAACGGGCGGTCCAGGAGCGGTCCCAGGATGAAGCGACGAACTGGAGGTATTGCGAGAGGAGGCCCCAAACGATACCGAGGGAGACATCGAGGGAGTGTGAAGCCTGGCGTAATGCGCGACTTTATACGAAAAAGATGCGGTGGGTGAGCAGAGTAAAGTAGAAAGCAAAACGAACACGTACGATGCTCGGACGACTTATAACTCGTGCGCCGGTACAGTGATGACTGTTCAACGTTCAACGTTCAACCTTGGACGGCGTTCCACACCTTACTTCGGCAAAAGAACTGGACGCTTGCTGAGCTACGTCAAACGCATTGTACCGCAAAGGCGACAGAGCAGTGGTTCGAGCAGAGTAGCTATTGCTACGCTTCTGAGTCGTCTTCAAGCGCGGCGGGGAGGTCGGTCCCGTAGAAGCTGCAGTCGCGTAGATGTAATTGGGAGTGAGAACGTCCATGAGACTTTGAAGGGTGGTCGCGAGAGGCTCTGAGAACCGTCACGAGGATGTCCACCAAAGACGTAGCGCAAATAAGAGGTCATAGGGTCTGATGTAGCGAGGTCGTAAGAAGTCGTAGAACAGAATCCACAGGATGGACGATTGAACCAGTGGCTGGCATCGACCATACTTATATACGTATGATAAAACGACTGAGGGTCTTGATGAACTTATCAGCCCGTCCTGGAGGGTTCTAGACAGAGTCCAAGGCGATGAATTGAATGAAGTAAGAGGCAGGAGGGTGCCGAACGTTTAGGAGGGTCTCATGCTGAAAATGCGAGGTAAACGAGGTAATAGGACCGATTATCACGTCTTTGATTTGTCGGACTGGGGTACTCCCTCTGGGAATACGGCGCCACGCATAGTGGACGGATGTTTGTCCCTCGCGCAGAGAGTGAATTACGCTTTCGACGGAGAAATAAAAATACTGACTGATCAGAGGTCACCAGTGCTCCCCTTCGCTTAATCGGGTTACTCAACGAACCCAGGCCGCCATCTCATTCCACGTTGAAGGACTGGTATGGAAAGGTGATAAAGGAACTACGTGGAGTGGCCCGCCCGGGGTTACCCATTTACTTGTCCGACGAGTCTTGGATGTCTGACGACTACGCCCACTTTGTCAAGTAGCTTCCCGAATCCTTTGCACCCGTGTGTCTAGACCATCACCTCTATCGCTCCTTCACGCAAGAGGATATCTGGATGCAGGCCGCACAGAACTCCATGTCGCTCATGGATCCCAACGTTGGTGCGCTGGTGGTTGGGGAATGGTCTGGCGGGCTGAATCCGGGTTCGCTACAAGGCCCCATCGACAAACGAGATGAACGAACGCACTATGTCGCTGCACAATTAACCCTCTTCGAACAATACTGCGCTGATTGGTTCTGCTGGACGTTCCAGAAGCAATATCGTGGTGATCTAGGATGGTGTTTTAGAGACGCAGTGGATTCAGGTGTATTCCCCGATCGTGTCGGCGCGTATCCGAATAGGAACGTTCCCATAGACGATCAGTGAGGAAGTCGGCAGCGTTGGCTCGAGCTATCAGTTAGTCCTCTGGTTTGCTTTTTCTGCAGTCTTTCATTTTTCAACCCCGTCTTTTCAAGGTCAACACACTTCCTATTGGGCACGGTACCCCGGGCATTACGAGCATTGGCGTTTCGGTAATGGTTATGACCGGGGCTGGGAGGACGCTTATCGGTTTCTGCCGCACAACGTTGCCAAACAACTTGTCGTCTCTGAGCTCGGATTCCAGGGACCATGGAAGAAAAGGGGAGCACACGAGCATGGTGTCGAAAGTGGATTCAGAAACCTCTGGGAATACGGTAAGGCATACGGTTGTTCCGGCTACTTTTCCCCTTTTGTCTATGCGATCTTTTGTGAGCTCGAGTCTAGACTGAATTTTTTTTTTGTTCAGAACATGGATTATGTACGAGGTATCACGGCGCAAACATTGATTTCCAGACTGCCTGGTGTTGAGCTGTTGTGTGCTCTGATAGTTTTGCCATGTTGGTCGCGAATGTTCCTCGTCTTTCGGTGCATCATGTGTAGCCTGCCTGCTTGGGGAGTAGTCTGACAGATACTCGTGCTGTTCCCTTTCGAGCTTTCGCCGCAGCAAATGTCGTTATTGACTCTGCGTTGAGAGGTGTTATACGGCAAAACACGCTGTGTTTCTTATGTTTCTGTTACGTATACCGTCCGGACCGTGACAAAGGTAGGAAATACGCCAGCTTAGTATCACCTGTCTGACGCTGCAGTTGGGTCGCATATATGCCACGCACACTCGTGATGACCTGGCATGCCCGCTCAGTATCACCCATCCGTCTGGTTTTGCCTAAAAGAGGGGAACAGAGTGAATCGGAGGATAGAATTGATGAGAGAGTGAGGTAGACCGATGAGATCTGCCTTATTCCGTGCTGGGGAAAATGAGAACGCGTAGGAGACACTGGAGCATACATACTTGCCACTAGTAGGTTTATCCTTCAAAAATACATCTAACCCCGCGATGAGATGGTCATCAAGCGATGACCGTCAGCTCATTGGAAAGGCATCGACCATAACTTTACAACTCTGGGGTCCCCGCGACTGTGACGCATAAGTACTTGTTTGTCCCAGCGTGTTCAACTTCAACATGCCCTTGCGTAGCCCATTTTGCCTGCCAGAGTTATTTCATTCCCTCCTCGACTGCCTTCAGTATGACTCGGGATATGGGCCACGCTCAGTTGACGGCGAGGTTTGCATCAGGGATATGATGCCTCATTCAGGACGAGGTTCGCTAGCAGCACTGGCCAGAACATGTCGCGCGTTCTCAGAACCTTCCCTCAACCGCCTTTGGTACTCACTGGAATCGCTCAGACCACTTGTTCGATGCTATTCTGCATCGGAGGATGTAACAGCTTGGCCAGATTACAATAACTTGGTGAGTGAATTGCGCTTTCGACAAAGTTGAAGTATTGACTGAGGTCGACAGCATTCCCCATCACTTGCAGAGTGGGCCATCATCAAACGTTACTCTTATCGCATTCAAGTACTTCGCATCTCAGATAGCGACAATGTCTCTGCCACCTGGTTACAACACATCATTTTCGAGTCGGACATGTTGCCTAACTTGAGGATGCTCGGTTGGGCATTTTCTCGGATCCCCATTTCGTCCATTCAACCCTTACTTGGTCCAAAGCTCGTTCATATAGAAATCATCGTGGAAAGTGCTGACAAAGGCCTTGTGTCATTCTTCAAAGCCTGTCCTTCGCGTTGTCCAGGCTTGAGGTCCATTGCGCTCTACCTGGATGGTGGTTTCTCTCCGGGGGGAACGCAGTTCACAGATGTTCTTTCTCGGGCTGTCTGCAGCTTCAGCAAATTGGAGCGTCTTCGTACCAATATTCGACTGGATGGTATTGCCCTGCGACAGCTGCTCATGTCCCAGAAAATCACCCACCTCAACATCCATACGGTCCCTCGCTCACAATTACAGGAACCTTCCTTCCCACCTTCTGATATCCCCATATCCAACACACGGGCAATATCATTGGGTGGTATAGATATCAGCTTTATCACTAGCCTCCTTCGTTCTAAGGGTCAAGCTGAGATGACTGGAGCTTTTTTCCACTTGAAAAGCAGGCCAACCCGAGCTCTCACATTTTCCTTCTTCGCCGCTCTTACTTCGGGTCCCCGAAGACATTCTTTGCAGTATGTTTATCTCGGGATGACATATTCAGATCCCATTTATGATGAACCAGAAGAAAATGATTTGTACAGCCTCTCCTATGATTCCCTTCAGTCGCTCGGCTCTCTCCACAGTCTCCGGGATCTCACTGTTAACCTTACGAACTGTCTTTTTCTCAATGACAAGCAACTGGCAGATTTGGCTGGTGGATGGCCGCTGCTCGAGGTGCTCGACTTGTCAAGTTGCTTGGACGGGTTTTCTACAACTCACTTGACGTTCAAAGGATTGTTATCACTTGCACATGCTTGCCCCAAGCTGTGCAATGTTTCATTATGTCTGAATGGCAGGGAGGTCCCAAGCGATGTGGATCCACACGAGGTTTACAATGAATCCGTTACGTATCTTTGGTTTCCGAGGTCGCCTATCAGTGATCCTATTCAGGTTGGGGAATTTCTGCTGCAACATTTTCCGTCGCTCAAGGGGCTAGGTAAAATTTCTCCCTTGGACCTACACATACATGAATGGTTAGAAGTCGAGTCATACGTGTTTCCTCCTCCTATTGGGCCGAGTCGGAGCTCCTCCCCAGTGTAACTTCTTTGTGACGAGCCCAACCACGTCTGTTAGACAACGTCCTTACATTTGCTTGCAATCTAGACATCTTCGCCTTTGAACGTGTCCTCGATGAAATCATATTAGAATGAATGATTAGCATTATCGCGAGTCTCTACTTAATCCAACAATGCACTCGGTACCAACTTGGATCTCAGGATTCCAATTGCGTCAGATTGTTTACTAGACGGGCTTTTCCACCGTACCTGCCGATTCTCCCCACTGCTTAGCAACCCCTAGCAACGCAGAGAGCGACCCTGTTGCCATGCGATACAATCTCGCGAGGCAGCTCGAGGTCATCCGCACAATCCAAGCAAATGGTTTTCTCCCAGAGGCGATCACGTGCATCATCGATGTTTTTGTACCGTCGCCAATCCCGGCTGGAGATGAATGCTAGACGAGTAGGTCGAGCCAGGAGCTTTACAAGCTTTGCACCATCGTCAAGTTATCGGAGCTGGATGATGGAATACACGAAGCATACTTTGGCTATTTGAGTGGATGACAGTCTGATTACTATATATCTTCGTGCTTATATCCCCATAACTTGTTCACTATGTTTCCTCCACACCACCAAGTCGTGATCTAGGTCACACTTTGCCATGAGTGTACAGAACTATACAAATGCAAGGAACTGAAAATCTACTCGTATGGACTGCGATTGATTCTAAAGTATCTGGTCTTGAAGTGGCTTCGGGTCAAAAGAGATTTGCTGGCTTGGGAATCTCAAGATTCGGGTGGATGACATATGAATGAACTGGAGACCATATTAAACATACCATCGATGTCGCCGAGGAGTATTTGAACGGCTTGGATTGCTTGACAACCCAGACATTGTCTGAAGGCGTTCATTATTAATTAGGACGGACACTGAAGACGTTTTCAAATTCACCGTGGGCCTAGCATGCTGGCGGGTCGAGACAGAAAGTCATCGCAACATCGACCGAAGTGTTTGACGTCGCACGAGCACTGGGGATTCAGTTTAGTGATATTTTGAGACATAAATTTCTGGCAAGGTACATCGAGGGGGGTCATCGCAACATGGCGATATAAATATAAGTCGGAACACGTAGAAGAATAGGCCAATCTGGAGCATAAACATACAATTCAGCATCAACGAGAAGATCCAATTAAAATGCCATACAGATTATCTTTATTACACCATATTGGGATCGCAAGGAAAATCTCGTTCCACGTCAGGTTGAACACAAAAAATGTCTCTGGTGGTTTACATGGTTGAAAAAAATGTTATCAGCAACGTCGCTTCTGTAGGGTAGCAAAACGGGGGACATATCCCGGCATGTCGAGAGTCGAACGCCGTAGCAACGAGCATCCGTCTCCTGTCCAGGTTCTGTGTAGCTGTCCAACTCCACGGGCGTTTGGCAGACGGCGCAGTAGCACTTAAATTTGAACTCAATCGAATCTTGATGCTAATTATTTTAGGGAGGGACAGACCGTAAGAAAGAGAAGAGGAATTAATCCTTGCGAGGCATGTCACTGCTGGACCACGAAAGTTATGCCAAGAGCCTTTCAAATGTGGCCTGAGTCAAGGGAAGGGTGGCCAACTTGGACGATCTTGTGTCATACCGTACGACCGAAATGGAGTCTTGCTAGCACCAGGCCAACCATACAAATCGCAAAAGACGAGATGGCCATAACAACAATGTGTCATTACGAACCTGCGGGGCCATTGTGATCATCGTCAGGGCAAACTTGCTGGTGTCTGCGTGATCTAGGTGCGATTCAAGTACTCGGTCCATGCGAAGGATACTAGTAAGTGAGTAAGACAGGAGTCGGGCTAGCACAACGTCGACGCGGCGATGTGGACGGATGTTTGTTCCGTTTTCGACATGTCTTTTCCACCACAGCGTCGCAACCCGCTGTACCTGCCAGAGTTATTTCATTCCCTCCTCGATTGCCTTGACCCTGAGACTCGGATTGAACCACACTTGCTTGATGATGACGATGTTTGGTTTTTAGATACAGCGCGCTGTCCAGAGACCCTACGTTCTCTAGCAGCTCTGGCTAGAACATGTCGCGCATTCTCTGAGCCTTCCCTCAACCGCCTTTGGTACTCCATAGAGTCGCTCAGACCACTTATCCAGTGCTATTCTACAATAGATGACGTGATTGCTTGGCGAGATAACTTAGTAAGTGAATTACGCTTTCGACAGAGAAATAGAAATACTGACTGAGGTCAACAGCGCTCCCCATCGCTTGCAGAGTGGTCCGTCATCAAACGTCATTCCCATCGTGTTCAAATGCTTTCCATCTCCAGTGATGACAACCTTTCTGCCTCTTGGTTGCAATATATCATTTTCGAGTCCGACATGTTGCCCAACTTGAGGATACTCGATTGGGATGTTTTGCAGATCCCCATCTTGTCCATTCAACCCTTGCTTGGTTCAAAGCTTGTTCGTCTAGAAATTTCTGTGAACGTCGATGACAACGGCCTTGCGTCATTCCTTAAAGCCTATCCTTTACGCTGTCCAGGCCTGAAGTCCGTCATATTCCACGCTCTTTCTTTCTCGTCAGATAGAACGCTGCACACAGATGTTC
>JBBPTK010000778.1:0-11474 GCA_038094135.1 Spongiforma cf. squarepantsii
ACGTGGGCGCACCCAAGAACGCCAGGTCATCAAATGGCTTGGACTCATCTACGGAGAGATGGAACGACCAAAGGACGAAGAGAACGTTGATATAAATCGACCTAGAAAGGTATGCAGTCAGTACAAATATTTCCTTGATCAAAAATAAGATAGACTTGCCTCACTGCAACATGCTGTCCAGGACAAATTCTAGACGATGTGGTCAGCAACTCATCGTCCGTATACCGATTAAGCTCTCACCGTCTTCCAAATCCAAAGGAAGGAAGCTTGAGATCTTCTCTCAGGCTTCCACTTCCATCTGACGTCAACCATCGTGTCAAGTCAAAGGTGTCTGGGTCAGGGAAGACTTCCGGATCGCGAGATATGGCCCTTGTTTTTGTTGAATACATCACATATACACACGACTTTACATGTCCTACTCACCAAAGATGTCCATACACAGTAGTTCCTGCAGGTATGCAATAATCCTCCTGGATGAATTTAAGCACCAAGACGATCATTGGGTCCTCTATTACTCACCCAAAAAACATCCTGGGTAGTGCGGTGAGGCGTGCCTATACACAGGACGAAAATGAGGGTAACATTTAGCTGGTAGAGAACAACCAGGCTAACCGAGCGGTCCCAAGGGTCTCCATCGCATAGCTTCTAGAACGAATGCACGGAAAACCGGCAATGATCGCTCGTCATCAAACGTGGGCACTAGGAAGAGTCTTGTGAGATTGGATGCTTTTCATCAAGGTATACAAGGAGACGAACGTCGATTGTTCCCGATGACAGCATCGAGTTCAGCATGTACTGCGGCCTGTACATCGGGATGGCGAGCAGCAGCCGTCAAGATACCACAAATCGCAATCCACGTCTATGTAGTACTACCAAGTGAGGTCGATCATATCAATAAGCTGCAACGACGTACCGTGTCCGAGCCAGCAGAAAATAAGCCACCCGCGAGAAACGCCATTTCTGCCTCGTCGAGACCAAAGTCGATCTCGTGCGAGAGGAGGGACTTGGCAAACGATGGTCCAGAGTCAGGATCATTCTGTGTAGAAAGCTCTGAACCACTGTACAGGGAAGCGAGAATAGAACCTACCATCTGTGATTTAACTGCATCCAACTGACGATGGAACAAGTTATAATCCTCGATGAACCCTTGGCGCAAGTCTCGTCCATACCACGGTATGTATTTCAACCATGGAAAGCTGTCCACCAGATATTCCCCGGGGCTTAACGCCTTCAAAAGCCGTCGGACAGACCGTCGGACTTGAGACACGTCGGGGTCCGAAGCAGCTGTTGGTGTAGCTTTCCCATAAGCCAGCTTGAGGATGACAGCAGCCGCGAACCTGTATGGGAGTTGGCAAAATGAGATCAAAGATGAGAGGTACAGACATACGTGCCGAAATGTTCCTGATATCGCTC
This sequence comes from Spongiforma cf. squarepantsii, assembly GCA_038094135.1. Lineage (NCBI taxonomy): Eukaryota > Fungi > Basidiomycota > Agaricomycetes > Boletales > Boletaceae > Spongiforma > Spongiforma cf. squarepantsii. The sequence continues at coordinate 1,414 of JBBPTK010000778.1, forward strand.
TGGACTCTCTAACAGGCCCATAATTGCCCCTTTGACGTGCAACATCTGCAGGGGTTCGTACGATTGTGCCGCTTTAGGTTGTAGATATGCGTGAAGCGCCCTGGCATAGACGAGTCAATAACACTGTGCAACGATCCTCGAAAACGCGATCCGTCCTACGATAAGATTGTACTCACCTGCGCATCCGTCTGAATCGTTCCCCAGAAGGAGTAAGAAATATTCGTAGACCACCACCCAATAGTTCTCCGGTGGCCACTAATCGGGGCCGATCGACCGATGCACCCCCCTGTTTCTCCATGATGTCCATGGCGGCCTAATAGTTCCGTCAGGTTAACTCCAAAAGACGCGCATGTGGCTATACTCGCCTTGTGGCCGCCTATCACCACGTAACGGTCTGTGCCCGCTCTAAGCGAGATGAGGGGTCCATACTGTCGGATCCATGCTGCATGCGTCAGGAAAGAACTTTACAAATGAAATAACGGTTGTCCATCAGATCAGGTAGGCATTGAGATTGACAGGATAGAACGCACTTCTGACTCGGCAGACGATGGCCCATAATAGAGTTCGCAGGTGGACTCGGGGGAAACCTGTATGGCCGCTTTCCAAGGGGTCCATTATTCCTCTTGCGATAGCGAGTGAGGAAGAGTAAGATGAATGTTCCCCCAAGCAAGACGACACCCAGCAAGTTCCTGTTGAAAGACATGACAATTGGTTCAAGTTCCGACAAACGTGGAGATAGGACAGGGCACCAGGGACACTTTGGTCAAGGCACATACAGTATACTATTTGAGTCGACTGTCAGTACTGTACTTCTCATGCCATAACCCTATCAGGACAAAATGAGCTAACAAGTTGGATTACCTGCGATAACGGGCGAGAAAGAGCAATGCAACGACGTGGCGAGCTGCATCGTGCAGATGCGTCAAGTGTTGTCCGATCAGACTAGTAGAGTTCGTTCTGTCGTCACGTAACGAGGACGTCGTATTCTCAGGAATCCGAAACTGATCGGAGTATTCCGGACAAATGTGTGAAAGATACCATCTTCTCTATGTGCTCGAGCATAGTACATCGCTATACCACGGCGGTGAAGCAAAAGCAAACGGGGAATTGTGACAAAGGAAGACATAAGATTCAGTGAGCATCGACGTAACGCATCACGACTGGTGTAAGAGAGTCGTAGACTAATACGGCGGAAGTTCCAGCGCGATTTCAAATTTGGACCCCAGCCTACAGAACTCAGGCGAATGTTGCGAACAAGTCACCAATTACTAGGAGCCATAAATGAATGCAACGATTTTCCAAAGAGTCTACTAACTTCCCACTTCGCAATGCTGAACACCGTGATTGCTGCAGTTACTTTAGCGGTGTTCGACTGTGTTATATATCCGGCGACAAGGCATCTCGAGGCTCAACTCAACCCACTTGCTACCCCCTGGGACTCCCGGATTACTATGGTTTGGGAGTGTAATGAGCATCGACACTAGCGCCCCACTGTGGAAGATATGCTGACTGGGCAAAAATATACGGTACTATCTCTGTTTTCCCTGATCTACTCAAGTCTAATAGATCTACGCAGGAGACTTGGTCTATTCCCGTCTGACGGGAAAGGATATCATCATTATTAACTCGGAAAATATTGCCAAGGATCTCTTTGAAAAACGTTCTAGCAACTACTCGGACCGTCCCCACTTTGCTACAACTGAAACGTCGGTTTGTTTTCCGTCATCCTGTTTGACTGCCAACTAAATGAATTCACTCCAAATGTATGGTATAAGGTTTCCCACTATCCAGATGCTTTATGGCGATCAGTGGCGCTCGCACGGACGCTTCTTTCACCAAACATGTCGCTTCAACGCTGTGCATAGATTCATTCCTTTCCAAAGCCATTGTTACGCACGCGGCACCCATGCCGCTCCTTACTCTCCCAAGACAACATTGTAATCCTAACGGGGACATCTCAAGAGTACCAGTTTAGCTCTCGCAGGCAACTCTGTGCGCCTTTAGGGTATAAAAGGCGAGGACGCTGCGTCCGATTAGGACCCAATTTAGCCACCGCTGGGCTGTTCTTCCTCTCGCTGTCGCCGTCGTCCCCCTGCTTGCACTAGTGCTACATCAGCGTCCACTTCTTTCTCTTTGCTTTCGTCCTTCCAGCTGGCATGTGTTTTTTCACCGTGGCGCATCGAGACTTCAGAGCCCCCGGACCGCTCAGATGTGAGTGTTGGGCTAGTCTCTGTCGTGGATGAACTGAATATCGTCAGTAAACGTATCAAGGGGGTCTCGACATTCACTCGCATCGAGGGCCCGGAGTCTTCCATCACACGTGTCTTCGAAGAACTGATAAAGAATGAGTGGGCTCACTTTGCTTGTCATGGTTTGCTCTTTACGATGGACATTTCACTATCCAGGACATCATGAAGTGCGAGCTGGAGAACGCGGAGTTCGCCTACCTCTCTGCATGTCATACAACTGTCGGAGACGAGGAAAGTCCAGATGAGGTGATTCATCTCGCATCTGCGATGCAATTTTCCGGGTTTCGCTCTGTTATTGGGACGATGTGGGCTGTGGATGATACCCACACGCACAAAATAACGTCCGTATTTTATGAGAATATGTTGGATGAGTCCGGTCGCCTTGATTATACTCGTGCAGCATTTGCCCTGAACACAACGATGCAGAAGGTAAATGATATACCCTTCGATCAACGGATTCTTTATATCCACCTCGGTGCCCGACTTTTATTTCGTTGGCAAGTTGCTTTATATGATCTTGCTGTTTTGCTGTCACTGGTTGTACATGGGCTAGTACAACCTGCTTCCGTTACACAACTGGAGTGCTAACAGGCCAGCGCGTACTACACGGCAGATAAGTCAATAACCACTATACATACATGCTATCCTCGATCACTCATCATACTATATATCTATTCTAGGCGCACTTTAGGCGCCTGTAAATTCCGTAAGTTGCGAGTACATACCACAGATGTCGATCCATTCAAACTCTTGCTCTAGTCGACCATGCCAATTTATTCTGAATCCTCTCTGGTCTCCGCATGCACTCGGAATTGGCGAGTTTCGACCCAATTTTCAAAAAACGTAACTTGATCTTTCTCGCCCACAGCAAGAAAGAACAGCATAACCGACAAAACTTATATAAGCAGCAAGACTCGCACTCACCGTTTGGCAGCCGAAACCCAATTAGGATGTACTATTTTCCACTCTTACATATTTATGTTCACAACGAGGTGTTATAAATGAACGCGACGGCTCAGCTTCCGCAGTCTACCAACCTCCCTACGCAATGCCGAACACCATGATTGTCGCAGTTTCTTTAGCAGTGTTTGGCTGTGTGTTATACGTTATCCGACGTCCAGACTCAGCCCACCCGCTGCCTCCTGGGCCTCCGGGATTACCATGGGTCGGGAGTGTAATGAGCATCAACACTAGCGCCCCACTGCAAGTGACATATGCTGACTGGGCAAGAAGATATGGTACCATGTACTCTCTTCTCCTTAATCTGCCCAAGTCTAATGCACACCTAGGAGACATGGTCTATTCCCGGCTGATGGGAAAGGATGTCATCATCATTAATTCAGAAAAGATTGCCAAAGATCTCTTCGAGAAACGTTCTAGCAACTATTCGGACCGTCCCTACTTGGCTGCAACTAAAATGTCGGTTTCCTTTCTTCTATCTTCTCTGACCAGTAACTAAGAGAGCTCATCCTAAAGGTATGGGGTAGCATTTTCCACCGCTACGATGCTTTATGGCAATCAATGGCGCATGCATAGGCGCTTATTTCACCAAACATTTCGCCTCGATGCTGTGCCTAGATTCATTCCTGTGCATCACCGAAAGGCGTGTCATCTCCTCCGGCAGCTATTGAACAGCCCAGAACAACTCGGTGATCATGTGTTCGAGTGAGTGTCCGAGCATGGATGCACTACACTGCATTTGACCGTACACTATGCAAAAGGTACACGGCGTCAGTCATACTAAATAACACGTATGATTATGATCCAGTATCTCGCAAGGACAAAATAATGGACATCGCAGCAAATACTCTGGCTGTTCTTACGCGTGCATTTCGTCCCGACGTTACAGTCGTGGTTAGTACCTTTCCGTTTTGTGGGTCAATTCGTATTTCGTGCGCACGTTCAATTGCAAGACGAATCTCTTGGTAGTGCTTAATCTCCCGTCGTGGCTTCCTGGTGTGTCGTTCAAGAAAGACATGGAAATGGTACGCACAACTGCGAAGGAGTACGTTGAGCGGACCTTCGAGTACTCCCTTCGCAAAGCGGAAATGGTCACTCTCATCGATCTCTTACTACGTGCGCACATCGAATAACTTCGTCAATAGCATAGTATTTCGCCATCGCTGGTACACGACGGGCTCCAGATTAGGGAAGGAAAAGGAAGTATGGCCCAGCGGATGGTGGCACTCAAGGAGGCAGCTGCGACCGCATTTTTAGGTAAGCTGCAATTCTGAAGCCTGGTGAGACCCACTACTCATTTAGGCTGTCTAACTCGCCAGCTGCATCGGATAGCGTACGTGACGAAGAGCTTTCATAATAAAGATGACTAGTGACGATATCAAAACAGTCTGATGCAGTTCTACTGACATTCGTTCTGTTAATGATGTTGAATCCCGATGCGCAAGAAAAGGCCCAAGCACAAATAGATGTGATTGTCGGCAAGGACAAGTTGCCAGCGATAGAAGATCGACCCTTGTTACCCTTCGTGGATGCCATTTTGCGAGAGACACTAAGATATAACCCCCCCGCTCCTTTGCGTGAGTGATTTCCTTCATCTGCTTCGTTCTGGTGATAAAAGTTCCTGGATCGTGCAGAGTTCCCCCATGCATCTTTGGATGATGACGTTTATGAAGGGTTCCGCATTCCCAAGGGTGAATGATGAGGTTCTCCATGAGTGGAGTGTTTATTAATTCCTCCTCAGGTGCTATTATTATGGTGAACGCATGGTTAGTGAATCTTCATTGTGGCGGACGCATCCTGATTGCCTCCCTATGTACTAGGTCTATTGCACACAACGAATCTCGTTTTCCGAATCCGCACGCGTTTATTCCCGAACGATTTCTGAATGACGATGGATCTCTTAAATCGGACAGTGTCGAACACATTCTGTTTGGATTCGGTCGACGCATATGCCCTGGAAGACATTTGGCAGACGTTTCTCTGTGGGCAGTGATGGCGAAAGTGTTGGCGGTGTTCAAGATATTGAAGCCCTTGGACGAGAACGGGGTAGAAATAACAATCCCTACCGCATTTTCAAGTGGTGCTACTTCGTGGGTCTTGCCCGTCTGATCTGCACATAAAAGTGACTCGTTTGTTTTAGACACCCTCTGCCGTTCGAGTGTAGGTTTGTGCCCAGGTTTCCAGGGTTGGACGTCGGGAAACTGGAGGAGCTGATTGCTGCTAGCACGCCTTGATGCCTTTCCTTCTGTTTACCTGTCGAGTCAAGCGTTCAGGAGTATGTATTTCTTTTCTATTTGACCATGTGCGCCAGATAGAAACCATGATTACCTCAGTCGCGCATTGCATGGTATGTGACTGTGGGTGGTCTATCACATGTATGTAATGATATCGTGGTGTTGCTGAAATATCTGCTCGGGTCCCTGAGGAAGGGTGAACGTGTGTATCTAAGACCTCGACTAGTGAGGTGCCTCTGCCTGAATCCCGCTAATATAGCGAGTAATTACTTCTCGCAGATGCTCAGAGCATGCATACTCGATGACAGTTTCCCTTGATGACGGAACGGATGATCTGATCACCTCAACGGTGGGACAATACATGACGATCTCATGGGAGATCTTCCGCGCGGAGAGGAATACAGATTTTCGGACCCAAAGCAAATAGCATGCAGTATTCCCTGCAAACGTATAATTGTTGCAACAGGCAAGGTTGGTCTGTATCGGGGTCATTTTTGTTTATGAAGGTGATCGCGTCAGCAGAAGAAATACCAACACGACCTCAAGCGAGGCCGTGCATGTCTACCCTGCCACACATGATGCCACTGGATGTAGCAGTCAACGTCGAAACGAGCAACAAAACGAGCACCTTTGGTAGTACAGATAAGATTGCGCTGAAAAGACGGACGCTGTAAGAGGTTTGGAGGAGACGTGAATGAATGCGGGACCTTCGTCGTGCGCAAAGAAGGCTCTGTCGGCTTCAAAGAGCATGAGGGACACTGTCAGTTGCGTCCACTGTGACGTCCATGATTGGGTTCTGGGCAGACGTCGTCTGAACTGGCGCTAGGAGTCGCGCGAATGGCAGTGAAGAGGGCAGCACCGTGCGGCTGCGACTCGGAGACCCGATGTATACGGATTTTGATGTCTTGTTGAGGTGGGACGGCAGTAGCGCTACGCTCAGAGAATATCGACGACGTGAAAATGTGAAAATAGTGCTAGATTCCCACGCTCATATCACTACAGTATTCCCAAATACCATACCTGTATCACTAGTAACCACCCTCGTACTATGCTCTGGATCACCAGGGTTATACAAGTAGGACGGTTGTTATCATATGGTAATTCTACACTATAACTTACTCCACTAGTTTCACACCCAGATCCTCAGCAACGATGATCGCTGCCTTTTCCCCAATCATCAATGCAGTGGAGCATGTGTTCTGACGCGCGAAGGTTGAGATGGATTGCCCACTCAGACAACAGAGACGAAATCTAGACGCACATTTCCAACATTAGTTGGACAAATTGACAAATCTGGCATGTTTTTAAAGGGAACGTTGGATTGTTAGGAATGTCGACATCAATAATGGTTGATTGCTCACCTGCAACCTTCAGACCTTCCATGCCATATACGTTTAGGCGCGAATCGACAACTCCTCTTTTGTCACGGGGCCTCATGGCGCACGTTCCAAGCTGAACAACACGACCATCATCGCACTCGAAAACAGATCCGTCACAATATAGAACTGACCGAATGAGCAGTGGAAGTAACTGTACAACCGTCGGTCAGAAGAACGCCTCATAATTACATATATACACGGTCAGGCAACCATATACTCACTTTTATCGCGATGAAATTGGGCGATAGCCTTGTCGTCCGCATCCGAGTACATGATATCCGGCGCATCCATCGGAACAGGTCCATCCCTCCTTTGACAAGCAGCAGCGCTGCCAGGTGGGAACTTGGGATGGTACGCCGGTATCTCTCCCCGATATGCGGGCATGCGCCTCATCCGCTCGCGTGTTATTTTGTACAATAAAGTGAGCAGCTCCACATCGCACGCTCTGGTGATGGACGGAATATGCGTAAGCGTGGAAATGGCAAGGGCAGCCAATGAGATTAGCCGCACTTGGACAAAAAGTCTGGGTCAAAGTCCAGAGGCGAGTTGGCGTCTTCGCCAGACGTGATGTGCACGTAGCCATTCAAATCTGGGTAGAGCTCGATTGCAAAAGCATAAGACCAGGCCCATGAACAGCGTGCACGAGACGTCCTTACAGGGTAGTACATCGTGGAGAGAGATTTCCCGGTAGGCGCCCACGGGTAACTAGTAGAGAGCCATCGAGATGAGATGTCTCGCACGAAGATACATGACTCACCCAGTAAACGCCAACACCATAGCCATGGGCTTATCCGGGTTCGGCTTAAAGAATGTTTCCCATCTCCGTTGAAATGCTGGCCCAGTGGACGCCAACTCGGCCGATGTCAGGCGAAGTTTGGCCAAGGCTTCGATGCCACTGGGGAAAATACTTAGCAGACAAGTCAAGATGGGATAACCGAGTTGGCTAACTTATGCGATGTCTTCCCCACCTTTTCCCACTCTTCGAGCTGGGCTGATGAGCATATGCAATGAGACATCACTTCGTACGCCACCTGAATTAATATTGCTCACCCTCTGTCATGTTCGCGCCCCAAAAATTGTCCAAAGTCTCGATCCCATCCGATGCATAGTACACCGGGCAAGTACCAAAATGATCTACCAAAAAGCGCTGATCACTCTTTGAATCAAGGACGATTCAGCATAACTTACCTTGATAATTTTCTCCGACACCAGGTAAGTCGACGTGGACAGGTACACCGTGCCTTTCGAGGACATCAGGAGAACCAATCCCAGACCTTTCTAAAATAGACGGGGAACCGAATGCGCCAGCAGAGACAACTACCATTCTGCTAGCCATTGCCTTGACCAATCCACCGCCGCCTGCCGCTATATATTCGATACCAACCGCACGTCCATTTCTAGGATCGCTGTAAGTCTAATCCAACACCGTAGTTTCGTCTTACTCGATGACAACACGTTTCACGCGTTTGCCGACCTCGATCTTCACGTTCGGGTTTGCCGACTGGGGATAGAGGTATTGAGAAGCAGCATCGCATCGCTTTCCGGTCAGGGGGTCGATGTATCTTCCGTAGATATGAATGGGGCGAACACGTCATATTTCTTTTTTGTCAAATACTTGCCTATAACTTGGCTGATAAGGAGTAAAATAAACAAATCCGTCGGCACATGCATAGAATGAGTCCCAAAAATAACGCTCACACTGTAAGCATTCGTCGTCTTGAAGTCGTTGACATCATCCACCTGCGGACGCACGGGATCATATGCCTTCGCCACGTCCAAGAATTGGCTTCCAACACCGAGTTCAGTTCGATGAGAAGAGACCAGCATCGGGCCACGATAACCATGTGTATGCCTCTCCGAGATAGGCGTAAAGGTCTCGAACTGAGTACAAGCATTGCCATGAATGAACACCTCATGGCAAAAACGTTAAGAATACTTGACAGCAAAACATACATACCTTCTTGAACAAGGGCAATACCTCGTCGAAACCCCAACCCTCGTTTCCGAGCGCCTTCCAATCGTCGTAGTCCGATCTGGGCCCTCTCACGTAAAGCATGACTAGCGAGTCCCATCCCCGAACAAAGACCGGCGAGACAATAGAGAAACGATTCCGGAAGAAAAGATGATCGATGAAAATAAATATGTAGTACCTAACACACCATCTCGCAAATAAGACTCACGGTTCACAGCAGACCCGCCCCCGACCGCTCGACCGCATGGAACAACAGGCACACGTCCGTCGAGATGTGCGCTCGGCTTGCCAACGTGGAAAGAGATAGTGGTGCTGTTCGGTTTCAGATGCTCGGGGTGTCTGCAAGGATGTGCATGGATAGGACAGTCGCGCGAGTGTGAACCGCTCTCGACGATGAGGATGTTGAGAGACGGGTTGGCGGCGGCTAATCTGGCTGCGATGACACACGCAGTAGTCCCTCCTGTGTGCAGTGAGAATACAATAAAAAGCACGGGCCAGCAAACATGAAAGTAAACATGCCTCCAGCAAAAACGATGTCAAATACAGCAGACATGTGGAAAGACTGAAACTCGGATACAATGGCACCGAGCACTTACGAATATTTCGCACGATCGACGGGGGCTTGGCAAATAATTCTCCTCGGGGACGGACTGTTCCTTGGTACGTTGCACCTACGTGAGTGACATTCCTCGTCGCCGTTAGAGCTGGGGTTGAAGCATCGGATCCCCATGTAGTCTTCCATTTCATTCGCTTTGGTTGAGCGCTATCAATTTCGGGTCTAGTAAGTTGAAGTTCCGTCCAAGCGTCCTGCTCCATCACATTCTAATGATTCTAATCATTTGCCGGTTTCCATGGACTTTAGCCAAGTTATAGGCAAAATTGCGACGGTGACGACATATTATGACCTATACCTACTTCCTCTGTTAGTCAGCTTCCGTTTCCTGTACCGAGCTTCGCCGCAGCTGCTTCGGTGGGACTCCGCAGACTCGTGTCATTTTCCTCTCTCCAGATATGATCATTGGTAATGCATCCTCTCTGCGTATATCCGTGCGTCTCCCTAATAATTCGAGGTTCCTTTCCAGAGTATTCCAATTATCTGTGTCATCCCCGCGACCCTGACCAACGTGACATTATCACACTCTCCATCGAGGTTATCAGGGTTCAATCATCCTCCGATCCCGTGTAGAATTTTACTTACTGCGCCACCAAATTCAGGAACTCTCCACATTTGCTGTCAGAGCCTTGCACACGGTCATTTAGAGCTCAT